>QEPC01013102.1:189681-202650 GCA_003113815.1 Sphenodon punctatus | reverse complement strand
TTCAAAATTGAGGAAGGATAATGTAACACAACAAAACATTTCACATTTATAAAAGATTCATTGTCACATGATTGGTCCCCTAGAGACCAAGTACAACTCTTAAAATGTCCATGGGATAAGGCTGTAAGATCAGACTGATTAAATACATCATTCAAATAAAAAGGAAATAAAAATTCAGTCAGTGTCCTGGGCTTCTCATCCCACTAACTATTGATAAGACAGATCAGTCTCACTTCTCTCACAGGCGCTAGAGGCTGATTGCTGAGCGTCTGATTTAACCCAGAAAATCAGTGACACCCACTGCATTTGCATACAGTTCTGAGGAATAAAATACAGACATGCCTGTCCTCCTTTCTAACTGCAAAACCCTAGAAAGAGAAGGAGCACAACAACCACACTCATAGTCAGACTTGCCGGCGAGAACTCATCCTTTCAGACACATACATACGTGTCCAGGCATTACAGCGCAGTAGCTATCCTGCTACTGAAAAGGGGGCCATCTGAAAGCAGGAGCTGCTGGGGTGTGAGCATCATAGAAAATGGACCATCATAGCACAGATGCTAGATAGACAGCCTGGTAGATACATGGAGATACAATTGAGTTTGGAGGGATATGTAAGTGGTTGGAGAAATGCCAGACAGACAGATAAACATATCATCCAACATGTTCTAGAGAAAAGGCTGCAAAAAATGAAAGCCCAGTGTATGACTGTAGTTCCTAGAGGTGCAGGTAGATTTGAATGGGCCCTGGTGTATAAAAGGCTCCCACCCCCCTCTCCCAGCAGCAGGGGATGCAGATGCCCCAGGATGCATGGGCCTGTCAGGTTTGTGCGCCCCATTGCATCTGCACCCTGTGTCCCTATTACAGCTGTGCTCTAGGGAATTTCTGCCCTACATTTCTTACCGTGTCTGCCCTGATCCAACTTGCATTGAAGGAAATAGGTTTCTTGGTTCCTTCAGCTGAATTCCAGCACAATACAGGGCTTTTCTTGTTCCTGGTTACTGCGGCCATTGGCTTCACTCGGCTCTTATTGGGTCTTCTATGTATGCCTTGCTCTTGTGACAGGGGTTTGGGTGGCACAGGGAGTGGAGCAGCAGCTTGGAACCTCTGTCACTTTTTTATTACACAGTGGTGAATCGCTTGGCTTAGCAAGTATTACAAAATATCTACGTTAATTCCACAACATGATAGATGACTGTTAGAACAAGTGACTGAACCCAGAAAACATTTTCTCCGGTCTCTCAGGAAGCATAGGCTGACTTCATGTCAAAGGAATGTGGCACTGAAGGAAATAGCTTTCTTGGTTCCCTCAGCTGAATTCTAGCCCCAAGACAGAGACCTGTTCCCAGTTGATTTCAGCCTTTGCCTTCACTGAGCTCTTATCAGACCAGCTCTTTGTGACTTTACACTGAAAGAAATATGTGTCTTTGGGGATGCGAACACATGTGTATCTGTTCTGTCTAAGCACTGTGACAAATTTCTGTCAAACATTAGCCCCCCCCCTCCCCCTTTGCTCCTCATAAAACATCCAAGTGCAGCCCGGATCTTCTTTTATAAAGCATTAATAAATTGTCATGTGATTGGTCCTAGAGACCAAGTACAACTCTTAAAATGTCCATGGGATAAGGCTGTAAGATCAGAGAGATAAATACATCATCCAAATAAAAATCCAGTCGGTGTCCTGGGCACACGTGATGAGCAGCAGGAAGAAAGGATCCTACTAGGTAAAGTTCTAATCAGTTTGAGCCCTGAGCTTCTTGCTCTTGGTCTAATTTAGTGTCAATGGGTGGAAGGGCCCCTCAGCTGAATTCCATCCCCAACCTGTTCCCAGTTGATTGCAGCCACTGTGTTCATTAAGCTCTTATGGCCCCCCCTGTCTGTGTGTGCCCCAGGGTGTTGACAGTAGGGATGGGTTTGGGGGTGACATGGGGAAAAGAACAGCAACTGATAATGTCTATCCCTTTATTACGATAGGTTGGCGGTTTATTGGTGAGTATGACAGAATGTTGACAGATTAATTATCGCATTTACATCTTAGCATGGTTGTTGCACTAAAGTCAGGGGTGTGGAAAGTTTCCCTCCTGTAGGCCACTTAGCACAAGCGCTGCAGCCTGGATAGAAGTTGAGGCAGAGGTGTTAATAGGAGCACTTGGGATGGAGGAAGGGACGGGAGGGCCTGGATCATGAATCTATGTCATGGATCCATCCACTGTCTTTGAATGCAAGTCCTCATCTCAGCTGCCTTCTCCTGAGCTCTCTCTTTCAAGGGCCACAGCTGCACCAGGGAGCATGGGCCTGGCAGGTTCGTGAGCCCCCGTGCAGCTCCACATCCTGTTCGTATTCTAGCTACGCCCCCTCTGGCACTTTCTGTTTTACATTTCTCACCATTGGCTGCCCTGAGCCAACTTGCAGGGAAGAAAATAGGTTTCTTGGTTCCGTCAGCTGAATTCCAGCACGATACAGGGTTATTCCTGTTCCTGCAGCCATTGCCTTAGGGTTGCCTCCTATGCACAATTTTAAGGAGCACTTATTAAAAAAATACATGTTGTGGGGCCCCGCATTGGCACCTTAGACAGGGCCTGCAACATGTATTTTCATAAATGTTCCTTTAAAAATGTGCATAGGTGGCAACCCTACCTTGCCTTCACTAGGCTCTTACTGGACCCTCTATATGTACCATGCTCTTGATGGTGTGGGGGGGTGGCACAGGGAGACGAGCAGCAGATTGTAACCTGTGTCACTTTATTATTGCAGGGTGGTGGTGGTGCTCATCGTGGTGGACCCCTTGACGCAGTAAGTATTACAAAATCTCTCCCTTTATTTAGCACAGTATGGTAGATGACTGTTAGACCAAGTAACTGAACCTAGATAACATTTGAGGGCCTCCACGCCACGGGTCGGGCAGAGGAGCTGACCACACAGGGCTGAATACCTGGACTCTTGCCATGCTGCAGGATTGGGTGTGCTGCCGCTCAACATCTGATGAGGGAGAGGGGGCCCTGACGGAGCCCTCACGTGCTCCTACTTGCCCCCCCCCCCCCCGTTGATCAGCAGTTGGGCGGGTGAGAGAACGTTCACAATGTGATTTTGTTTAACAAATATGCAAAGGAAGTTTAAATTCAGACAGAGTGGTGACAAAACGTTCATCCCAACAAATCTGCAACGAAGCATTCATCTCCATTTTATCAGTTGCCTCTACTCCCATTAGGAAAAAATAATAAAATAGGACTTCAGAATTACTTTCTGTCACAGGCTGTGGAATTGGAGAGCAGAGAGTCTGATTTAGCCCAGAAAACCTGGAATAACTTACAAATTAACCAGACTATCCCTCCAGCCACCTCCATGTTTCCCAATTTATGCTAGACCCCGCAATAGCACCATATCAGGCCTGATCCCAGCACAGTTTGGCCAGCGGGGAGAGCCAGCCACACGATCTGTCCCCCTGCAGCTGTTACAAGCACTTCTAAGGCACGAGTTAGGCAGAGGATCCAGCCACACAGGGCTGGACTCCTGCTGTGCTCCAAGATTAGTTGTGCTGCTGCTAAACATCGGATGGGGTAGAGGGTGCCCTGACGGAGCACTCACATGTTCCTTCTCTCCCACCCCCCTTGATCAGATGTTGGGGAGGCAGGAGAATGTGCATTCTCCCCCGGGTAGGGTGGCCAAGGGTCTGGGATTAACCCAGACCGCCGGTTTTTCTGGACAGCTCCAGCTGTCCATGATGAAAGGGGAACCGAACCATAAAAGCCTCTAGATTTCCCCTTATGAAGTATTACAAACTATCTACCTTAATTACCACAGTACGGCAGATGACTGTTAAAGGAATTGATTGAACCCAGACAACATTCAGGGGCCTCTCAGGAAGGGCAGGCTGGCTTCAAGCCAAAGGAATGCGGCTAGTGGCGGTGCAGAGCTGTCCGCTATTTCTAATTCTATTATAGTAGCACCTCCTGGTGCCCACAGTGTCCCCGGCCACTTACACAGACACACAACAAAAGAACAGTCCCTGCTCCAAAGTTTGACTAATGAAGTTGGGAGACAATGGATGCAAACAGAAAAGGGGCCTGGAGGGAGTGCGAGGTAATGAATGGTGAGAGGGCCTGAGATCAGTGTAATTAGCAACAGATGGCGCACTCCAACTTCCTAACTGCTCTGCCCCTAGCGTCTCTCCCATGGAAGTGGTACCGATATCCCCACTTTGCTCAGCTCATCACGTCCCTCCGCAACATTAAAACCTTGCCAGGAGGATTCTATGGCAGAGTCACTGATCCAGCCTGTGAATGTAGCCCTTTCCCACACAGTAAATGCTGGAACGAGACTCCATGCTCCCCTGTCACCCAGAGACTCTGCAGTCCTGTATTAAGCCCTTTCTTGTTTGTTTTGCAACTATCACAATTAACAAGTAAAAAAAAGAATTCAAAATTGAAGAAATGATGTAAAGCAATAAAAAAATTGACATTTATAAAACATTAATAAATTGTCATGTGATTAGTCCTAGAGAACAAGTACAACCCATGGGATAAGGTTGTACGGTCAGACAGATAACTCCCTCATGCAAATAAAAATTCAGTCCGTGTCCTCAGCACACATAATGAGCAGCAGGAAGAAAGGGTTTTACTAGGTAAAGTTCAACTCCGTTTCAGCCCTACGCTTCTTGCTCTTGGTCTAATCTAGTGTGTATGGGAAGAAACAGCTTTTTTAGTTCCCTCAGCTGAATTCCATCCCCAACCGGTTCCCACTTGATTGCAGCCACTGTGTTCATTAAGCTCTTATGCCCCCCTCTGTGTGCGTGCCCCAGGGTGTTGACAATAGGGCTCAGGCTGACATAGGGGAAAAAACAACAACGGGTAACTTCTATCCCTTTATTACGATAGGTTGGCAATCTTCTCAGCGGTTTACCGGTGGTGAGTATGACAGAAGGTTGACATCTTAACTATCACAATTGTCACAATTTGCAAGTCAAAAAGAAAATTCAAAATTGAGGAAGGATAATGTAACACAACAAAACATTTCACATTTATAAAAGATTCATTGTCACATGATTGGTCCCCTAGAGACCAAGTACATCTCTTAAAATGTCCATGGGATAAGGCTGTAAGATCAGACCGATTAAATACATCATCCAAATAAAAAGGAAATAAAAATCCAGTGAGCAGGAGGAAGAAAGGGTTTTACTAGGTAAAGTTCAACTCCGTTTCAGCTCTACGCTTCTTGCTCTTGGTCTAATGTAGTGTGTATGGGAGGAAAGAGATTTCTTAGTTCCCTCAGCTTAATTCCAGCCCCAACCCCTTCCCAGTTGATTGCAGCCACTGTGTTCATTAAGCTCTTATGGCCCCCTCTGTTTGAGTGCGCCAGGGTGTTGAAAGTAGGGATGGGGCTGAGGGTGACATGGGGAAAAGAACAGCAACAGGTAACTTCTATCCCTCTATTACGATAGGTTGGCGGACTTCTCGGAGGTTTGGTGAGTATGACGGAATGCTGACATCTTAATTATCGCACTTTCATTTAAGGATAGTTGTTGCACTGAGTCAGGGGTGTGGAAAGTTTCCCTCCTGTAGGCCAATAGGAAAATTAGTACAAGCTCTGCAGACTGGATAAAAGTTGAAGCAGGGGTGTTAAGGGGGGCACTTGGGATGGAGGAAGGGACGGGAGAGCCCGGATCATGAATCTATGTCATGGATCCATCCACTGTCTTTGAATGCAAGTCCTCATCTCAGCTGCCTTCTCCTGAGCTCTCTCTCTCAAGGGCCACAGCTGCAGCAGGGAGCGTGGGCCTGTCAGGCTCGTGAGCCCCCGTGCAGCTCCACATCCTGTCCCTATTCTAGTAGCTACGCCCACTTTGGCACTTTCTGTTTTACATTTCTCACCATTGGCTGCCCTGAGCCAACTTGCAGGGAAGGAAATAGGTTTCTTGGTTCCTTCAGCTGAATTCCAGCACGATGCAGGGATATTCCTGTTCTTACACCCATTGCCTCAGAATTGCCACCTATGCACAATTTTAAGGAGCACATATAAAAAAATACATGTTGCAGGGCCCTGCATTGGCACCTTAGACAGGGCCAGCAAAATATATTTTCATAAATGTTGCTTAAAAATGTGCATAGGTGGCAGCCCTACCTTGCCTTCACTAGACTCTTACTGGACCCTCTATATGTACCATGCTCTTGATGATAGGGGGCGGGGGCACAGGGAGACGAGCAGCATCTTGTAACTTGTGTCACTTTATTATTGCAGCGTGGTGGACTCCTTGACACATAAGTATTACAAAATTTCTCCCTTTATTTAGCAGAGTATGGTAGATGACTGTTAGATCAAGTAGCTGAACCTAGATAACATTCGAGGCCCTCTTTGGAAGAGTAGCCTGGCTTTGTCCAGCTTTCCCCACTTTGTCCCGGATCATGAATCTATGTCATTGATCCACCCACTGTTCTTGAATGGAAGCCCTCATCTTGGCTAGCTTCACCTGAGCTCGCTCTCTCAGTGCTTCAGGGTTGGGACTGGATCCAGGGGGTCAGATCCAGGAACTGGAAACTGGCCCAATGAAACAGAGCTGTGGGCCAGGATTGGCCTGTGTTCTATTCTGGAGGTTCCCAACCCCCAGACTAAGTGAAGATACCCAGATAGTGCCCTACGGCCTCGCAGGAACAGTTGACCTGCTTTAAGCCATCGGGATGTGACTAGCATTGGTGCACAGCTGTATGTCATTGGTAATAACATTGCTAATGCATCATTGCAGTAGTGGCTGCCCCAGGGGAGGCCCACTGCACCTGTACGTCTGTCAGGGCTGCAAGACAGACGGGGCACCGGCGTGCCGGCGTGAAGCGCAGAGAAGCAGGGCTTTTGTCCATCTGTTAACAGCCATGGCCAGGGACCCATGTTGACTTCATTTTCCCCACTGCGACCTGTGGAGAAACTCTTCTCTACCAGGCTAAGCGGGCCTGCTGCCTGACTGGCCTCTTTGAAGAATCTGGGTCCAGTTTCTCTTGTGCCAAAATTAGCTGGTTTCTTAGGTGATGTGATTGAATCCAGGGGTCACATATTTGGGGAGTACAAGAGGATGTGGTTGCAGCCGCCCCTGGTCCCACCCCTTCTGCACCCTTGTGTGAGGAGCAGGGCTACATTGGAAACAGGCAGGGGTGAAAGGGCTCCCAGGCCACAGCCAGCTGGGCCTGCTGCCGGACTGGTTCCAGTAAGGGAGCTGGGCTCAGGTTCACCTGTATGTCGTTCAACCCATTTCAGGGTGATTAGATGAAATCCAGGAGTGATGTGACAGGACATGCGGTTGCATGGGGAGATTTGGGCACAGTCGGGAATTAGGGGAAGGCAGAGTGGAGCGCAGCCTTGCTCGGCCTCAGGCAGCAGGGCCTCAGAGACAGGTAGTGAGAAATCTCACTGATATTGCAGCTTAGCATTGACTGGTAAGTAGAAGCAGCAGGGAGGCTGACTTTGCCGGGGCAGCTCTTTGGATAATTGTCTTAGTGATAATCACAAGGGGGTTAGATTTGGGGAGCCTTCATGCTCCCATAGTTGGGTGAGGCCGACACTCCCAAGTATGTATCTAGCCATTTGCAGACATTACCGCAACGGCGATAAGTCCATTTTTTTTCACACCATGGTGCTCACTCCTAGCTTGTTGTGTAGGGTCACACGAGATAGGGCGGGCCAGAACCTAGCACAGTTTGGGCAATCAGGGACAGCCAGGCACACAATCTGTCCCCCTGCAGCCGTTACAAGCCCCTCCACACCACAGGTCGGGCAGAGGAGCCGACCACACAGGGCTGGATGCCTGGACTCCTGCCATGCTGCAGGATTGGGTGTACTGCCGCTCAACATCTGATGGGGTAGTGCCCTGAGCTTCTTGCTCTTGGTCTAATCTAGTGTCTATGGATGGAAGGGCCCCTCAGCTGAATTCCAGCCCCAACCTGTTCCCAGTTGATTGCAGCCACTGTGTTCATTAAGCTCTTATGGTCCCCTCTGTTTGAGTGTGCCAGGGTGTTGACAGTAGGGATGGGGCTGGGGGTGACATGGGGAAAAGAACAGCAACTGGTAATTTCTATCCCTTTATTACGATAGCTTTGCGGAGGTAACGGCGGTTTATTGGTGAGTATGACAGAATGTTGACAGCTTAATTATTGCACTTACATCTTAGGATGGTTGTTGCACTAAAGTCAGGGGTGTGGAAAGTTTCCCTCCTGTAGGGCCACTTAGCACAAGCTCTGCAGGCTGGATAGAAGTTGAGGCAGAGGTGTTAATAGGGGCACTTGGGATGGAGGAATGGATGGGAGGGACCGGATCATGAATCTATGTCATGGATCCATGCATGGGGGACAACAAGGGGAAACGAGTAGATATGTTTTGAGGAGCAAGGGAGTCGTGAGCAGGCGAGGGTGGTAGGTAGCAGAGCTCCCAGACAGCACTGTGGCAGGAAACAAGTGTTGAGGCAGGAGGGGGCAAGGCCATGAAGACTGTTGAAGGTAAAGACAAGGAGCAATGCACTTGATCAAACCCTGGGCTGGGATTTAGCATCAGGATGGCATAAGCCCCAGGAACACTGCTGGTGCTACACAATACTTAATCATAATAACAGATTAAAGGAAATTTGTGGGATTCAGAAGGTTCTTGCAGGTGTCTAAGTGATGATTTAGGGCTTAGGCAATGATTGGAGAATATGAAGAGTGGATAGAACGTCTGCCAATCTATCTAGTCTAGGATCGGGCCTGCTGCAGCTAGAGAGCTGATGGGGGGAGGGGAGCCCTGGAGGAGTACACACGTTTCTCCTGCGCCCCCCCTACCCCTTGATCAGCTGTTGGGCGGGCAGGGAGAGCAGGCACTCTCCTCCGGGCCCAGCCCTCAGACCCAGCCTCACAGCAAGGCAGGACAGGGACTGGCCACACGACAGGCAGCCCATTAACCCACTTCAGGCAGCATTGTCCCAGTTTGGGCAACGTTACTACACGCTACGCCCCGACCTTCTCTGGCGGACGCATCTCCTGTCAGCTGATTGCCCATCCTATCACAGAGCAGGGTGAATACCTGGCAGCTGCCAGCCATATGATTCGCTGCATCCCGTGTTAATGACGCCCAACGTGGGTTAACATCTCATGCGGCTTCACCCATTGTGTTTCAGCTTTACACCGTGTGTGGAATGTGTGGAATCTTTCTAGGTTCTCTGTGGCAGGTCACACAATTCTGAGGAATAAAACCGAAACCCTAGGCCTGTCCTACTTTTAAGTGCAAAACTCTATAAAGAGAAGGAGCTCAACACCGGCACTTGGAGTCAGGCTTGTCAGCCAGCGAGTACTATCGATAAGCATCCAGGCTTTACAGCTCAGCAATTCTGCTTCTTGCATGTGGATTGGGATCTACTTCCGGAATCCTAGACTCCACTCTCTAGGATAGATAATGTTAAACTGCTGCAGCGCATTTGGCCTCTCCCATGATGCAGCAGTTTGTGGATGCTAATAGGGTTGAACTTGCCACCTCTAGTGGTTTGACCCCGCGAATGCCATAGACCAGCCAAGAGGTAGATCATGAAGTGCTGGTAGATCACAAGCTAGTTTCCAGTAGNCAGCGCATTCGGCCTCTCCCATGATGCAGCAGTTTGTGGATGCTAATAGGGTTGAACTTGCCACTTCTAGTGGTTTGACCCCGAGAATCCCATAGACCAGCCAAGAGGTAGATCATGAAGTGCTGGTAGATCACAAGCTAGTTTCCAGTAGGTCACAGTGTGGGAAGTGGGGGACCAACCGTCCAGAGATCACCTGGGGAGGAGTGTGGGGCTGGTGCCCCAGGGAGTGTCTCTGGGGTGGAGTCAGGCTAGGGGAGAGCCTCCAGTGCAGTAGGAAACACTCCTCAAAAGAGGGGTGCTTCTCTCTGCTCCTAAGACCAGTTGCTGAGGTGCTCTAGAGCTGTGAGCCAGTGGGACGGATACCGGCCTGGATTGCCAGAGCCAGAAGCAGGGGTTGTAATAGATCACTTTGGGTGGACACCTGGATCAAGTGGATCACATGCACCAGATGTCTGGCCACTCCTGCCATAGACCGAAATGTCAGCGTCAGAGTCAAAACTATGAGAGCTCCCAACTCTAAGGTAACCCCTCCCCCAAAATCTTTTCTATTCTGAAACATTCTTCATGGGCTCTTGGGTGAATTACTGTTTCCTCCCTACCAACAGGGCTGTCGGCTTCTCCACTGGTTGAAGGGCTTGTTTTTACAAGTGCTTTTTGAGAAGTAGCTATCTCCTAACTCACTTTAACCACCTCTTTGTTTCCATGATCAGGATGGTTAAAGCAGGGACGGAGGCTCCAACTCGGAAGGAATTATTGTATGCCCCGGAAAAGCTGTCTCTAGTCTCCAGCTATTCATCAACCCTCTGCATTTCTTCTCTCTCTCCTATTTGTGGCATGAGAAAACAGTGCCCCACTGACTGCTTGCTATTCCAGTTCCCCCTGCTGGCTGTGAGTCTCTGCAAGTTCCCAAACAGGGAACTCAGGGAAAGCAAAGAGCATGCAATTGCAGCCACAGACTTTCTGCATCAAAGCAAGGGATTGGACTAGATAACCTTCAAGATCGTGCCCAGCTCTATCAATCATTAAACCCTTGCTTCTCCATGCTTGTGGTAACAGAAGCTGGGAACAGTAGTTCACCTGGGGTAATACCTGTGGCATAACTAACTACCCTGCCTTGCTCCTAAAAACCAGCCCCAAGATGATCAGTTTCTTTTGCATTTGCCCTGGAATGAATTCCTGCCTTTGCTTTTCAGGGATAGAAAACCCAACGACTATTCCTGGAGAAATGATCCCTGGTGAGTGCAGGGATTTTTTTCTGCTTTGAGAGAGATGGCCGAACACTCTGCAGGCATCGCTCACGGCAGTGTTGACGTGTGGATGCCTTTGGCTGAAAGACGCTGGTGGTTCCCTGACAGACAGAGAATTGGATCCCCATTCTTTGTACCCCCCCAAGCCAGTAGGAGAGGCAGTAGGGTGCATAACACTGGTGGGGTGCGGTGAGGCTGCCACAGAGGGATCTGTGCTCCCCTTCTCTGTCATGGGCAAACCATGTAAACAAGCACCGAGGCAAAGTGCTGCCTGAGGAACGTGCCTCCCTCCCCACCACTTTTCCCTGGTTCCACGGAAGCCTCTTCACCTCCAGATGGACGGTTCACAAGTGGGGAATGGTCTTGACGCTGTATCTCAAGCTCACAGAGGTGCCTCTGTAGGAGAATATGCCAGCCTCAGTCATTGTGGGCTTCATAGACGCTTTGTGTAGTCATGGGGATTGGGATTAATGGGAGCGGCTCTTCTATCGGAGCTAGAATGCAGCAGCAAGAGCTTCACAGGGGCCAGCGGGGGGAGCCGTACTGCCATGGAGAAAGAGGAGATCTGCTGGGATGGGTGCTCAGGCGTGTCTGAATTGGAGGATACTCTCCAAAGAGATTAATCATTGCAGACGCTAGGCTTGCATGAGCACTAATGCTGCTGCATGATGCTGTGGGTTGAAAACAGACATGCACCTTTCCTGCGCTTTAACATTTCTTATGCATGTTGCAGGGCTGCATAGGGCACCAGTGCAACCCTGCAAAATGCATGAGAAATGTTAAAGTGGAGTTACATGCATGTCTGTTTTCACTCCATGAGACTCATTATGTATTTAAGCCCCTATGCCCATTCCATTGACAGTGTTAGTGTGGACCAAGGGCATGACACTAATGGTGTCTCACTGGGCTGTGTCAGCTTAGACCAGGGATGGGGAACCTTTTCACTCCCGGGGTCACTTTGAAAGCTTGCACAAGCTCCGAGGGCCTCAGAGAAGTTGCGACGGGGGTGTTTAAGGGATGCACTCAAGGAAAGGAAGGCCCAGCTCATGGATCTGTGCGATGGAACTGTCCCCTCTCCTTGTTTGCATGACCTCATGTCTGCTCCCTTCCCATGAGCTCAGTTTTTCAGTGATTGGAGGTAAGAACTGGATCCAAGGGCCAGATCCACATTTGGCCCCCGGGCCTCAGGTTCCCCACCCCTGGCTTAGACAATCTTTGAGGTATTAAATCAGATGAAAGAGAAAATTCACTGACACATTCTTTACTGATTTTTACTTTTTCTCTTTCCAGGTTGACAGACCGGATTGGTTGAAAACACCACACAAATGATACCTGCTATTTTGCTTTCTACGCTGCAGCATCACAAGTCTTCTTACCAATCAACTGCTTCATCTAAATCCTAAATCATGTGAAAATGGGGAATTAGGGTGTTTTCTTGATTTTGGTGTCTTTACTGTAACAGGGCAAGGGACAATGAAATCTGTCCTCCGTATGCCCGAGAGCTTTGCAAAATTAAAAATAAATAAATTCTGCATAAATTTGTTTTGTTTTGTTTTGTTTATTATCTTTAGCGTCTTCCCCACTGTAGCCTGGAAGAGACTTGAAATTCGAAGAGCTGGCCATTCTGCGATGGAATCCTTATGTAAAACGCCTTCCCCCAAGCTGTCTTCCTTAGAGCGGGGCAGATCCGGGAGTGGGTATATGTCACCCCCTTCCTCTTGAGGTGTCCCCGCCTCAACTAACCGGGTCAACTAAGAGGCTTCAGGGGCCCTGGACTCTCTTTACTTTTTACTGCGACCCCCTCAAAGTTACAACTGGGGTTCGGGTGGTTTGGTGCCTCTGTGTTTGGGGTGTCATCGTCGTACAACGGGGGGTATAAATAAGGGACTCCCCAACAGGGATCGCTCTGTTCTGCAGGATTTCACAGGGATCCATAGAGACAGCATTTGAACTGCGGCTCTTGGGGAAATACCAAGAAATATTAAAACACCATCAATAAAGAACTAGCAGAAATATTTAAAACAATATCAATCAAACAGTGCCCCACAGCTTTCCTCCCTACCCCAGTAAGGGTGCCCCGAGGCTGGAGATGGCTGGCTTTTCACTTGCCCTTGGGAGGTGGGGTTTTGGAGGGGGGGGGTGTTTTTATTACT
>QEPC01013102.1:165382-189630 GCA_003113815.1 Sphenodon punctatus | reverse complement strand
GGGGGGGGGGGGAGATTCCCATGCTCAGTCTGAGGGAAATGGCAAAGTGGGGTGGTGGTTGCTGAGAAAATTTGCCCCATCCTGGAGCAAGCCCTTGGGGGTACTTATACATCGGGTGGCTATTAGTCAGGGCTGCTGGAGATGCCTCCTTCCACAGGTCCTGGGAGATCCTGCCCCCTCTCAGGGAACTTTGCCAGACCTTTTCCTGGTTCCCTGTCTAGCTCTGGATCTCTCCCCACTGGTCACCTGGGCGGTCAGCTCACTGGGGGACTATTAGCCCTGCTCCACATCTCTGCTGGGCTTGGGTCAGAGCAACTCAATAACTGGAGGCTTATGCTCCTCTTGACTTGCCCCTTGTCCAGCCAACCCCTGCTGGGCTCCCCTGGATTGATCTTTTTGGCTTCTGGTCTTTGGCTCATCTCTCAACCCTGAACCAAGTATATGCCTTCCCCGACTGAAGCTCTGGCCTCTGAATCCCTGCACACAAACCCCTGCCGCTGATTCCTGCAGGTCCTTTAGGTTGAAACATTGGCCCCTGGAGCCCCCACCTGACAGTTTCAACCAGCTATCAAATAGGATGTAAAAGGGCCAAACAAAGAATTTACACATTTTCCCTGAGCCTCTAGACAGGTCTTGTCCAACACCTATGGGTAGATACCACCTATGACTAGTAGGAGGGAGACACAAGTAATTTTGTGTTTGGAGCGTGCCCATACTGTGGATCTAGCCCTCTAGCTCCAGTTCAGTGTCTGCCTCAGACCAGGCAGGAGCAGACCTCTGTCACTTCTGATTCGGCGTTGCATCTGAAACAACAAACGAAACAGTCGGAGAGAGATTTCCCTTTGACTCCTCTTCTCCTATCTCCCCCTAATACCACCCCCACTGTCACAGAACAAGGGAAGGCAGAGAACATGGGATTCCCAGCAGGCACTCCCCTCTGCACGGGGCTTTCTAAGGAACACGCTCTCCGGAGCCTCAAGGGAATCCCCAGAAAACCCGATAGGCAAAGTTTGTCTGGGTTTGGCGCTGCTGCGACTGGGCACTCAAACTGCAGGAAGCAGCTTAGCGAAGCCCCGGAATACAAGGCTGTATCGGAGCAGCATCTTGTCAGACCCTCCCCCACTCCCCCATGCGCGTTGGTGCTAGGTTGTTCTCTGGAGGCTCTAGACCTGACAACAAAAGAAAAGCCTTTTCAAGGGCAAGGCAAAGAGAACAGGAAAGGGCAAACAACCAGCCCCCAAAAGAAGAAAAACATGGGTTGGGGATCAAGAGTTGGACTTGGAGGCAGCTGGCATATTAGAGGAGGAGGTAGAGGAAACCCAACACAAGGGAGATCTGGTTCCTTCATCTAATTCAGATACCTGCCCTCCCCCCTCCCCTAAAACATCTATGGTCAAGAAGTGCACGAGACGCACTCCCTCCACCACATCATCAGAGCAGCAGCATCAGGCGGAGGAAAATTTAGCAGACTTATCTGAACAGGGATCAGACTAGGAATTGGAAGAGGGACAAATCCCTGAATTCCCTATTATTGACACACAGGATTCAGACAGAGACTTTCCCCTAAAATACAAAGATAAAAAATACTGGAAGGGAGTTCAGTGTCTGCCTCAGACCAGGCAGAAGCAGACCTCTTGCACTTCTGTTTCAACGTGGCATCTGAAACAACAAAATGTTGTTTCTCCCTCCATCTGATAGAGAGAAACACTGCGAAGGAACAGTCAGACTCCTCCAGTGAGGATTCCCATAGAGATTATGTACCTTGTCACTGTTGGAATGCAAGGACTGTGAGATCATTGCATCCATTTGCCCAATGCAGAGGAGTGTGAGTAGCTAGTCATTAATAAGCAGGCAGGAAGCATACTTAAGTTTAAGTAGCTTTATTAAGAAATACATGTAGGATAGATAGGAAAGGTCTACATCTATGCTAAGTCCTAAGACTAGGGGCGAATTCACACGTGCAGCAATTATCTGGATTTTTAAAAACTGGTTCTCAATAGTTCGCTGTTAACAAGTCCTGTTGCATTCACATGCATGCCATACCGATTTTAAGTACAGCGAAATAATGCATTCAGACCTTCTTGTAGTGCGTGCTTACCCGGCTGCTCAGTACGGTTCAGTTACAGGAAGTGGCCTGTGGGGAGCCAGAAGGTTGCTACTTTGTAGCAAAGTACAACTTTGCTACAACCTTTGCTACAACTTTGCAACAACCTTTGCTGCAACTTTGCAAACTTTGCAACAACCTTTGCTACAACCTTTGTAGCAAAGGTTGCTACTTTGTAGAATCAGGGAATAAAAACGGAGAGCCTGAGGCTGCTGGAAAGAAGCCCCTCGCATAGTGAGGCGCGCTGCTTCTCTCCCTGGTTTCTTTCCGGTATCCCGCTGCTGCTACTGCTGCAGCACTACGGTAGAGGCAGAGGCAGATGATTGAAAGTCCCTTGGAGGGAAGAACTTTTTTGGGGAGAAGCATGGAGGGGAAACATGGAGGGGAAGAACTTTTTTGGGGAGAAGCTGGCTGCAGCCTGCACCCAGCGAGGCAACTACAGGGCTCCAGCTGGTCTCACTGCTTCCGGTAGGGGCAGGAGTAAAACAGCGCACTTGGAAGCACGGTTGCATTCACATCAGAAAAGATTACACACTAGTTAAAACCAGTACGATGTTGCTTTCACACTGCTGTTAAGTGCGGATTTATTGAAAACGGACAGCAAAAAGGTAGGTTTGAGTAGCTTTTCAACACGCATTGCTTTAGTGCGATATTGACTCCATTTAATCGAATTTAAGTGTTCAGACAGGCATGAAACATTCATTTTTTTTTAAAAAATCGCACAAATCAGAACGTCTGAATCCCCCCTAGGTGTGTTCAGGAGGGAAGTAGAAAGCTCTCTGTCTCAGTATCTCTCAGGTACAAAGAGATAAGAAACATCCTGGGGAGAGGAGATTAATCAATCAGGTCCTAGCAGGAGTAGAAAAGGGAGGATGGGGAAAGGGTTCCCTGATCTGACTGTCTACTCCTGCTGTTTCTAGCAAACAAACAGGATGAGGTGCTTAGGGGGGATGCAACCAAAGGAATGTATTTCCAACAGTCACCAGGGTAAAGACAAGAGGATGATGTTAGACAATACATTCAAGAAACTTATTTGAGCCAAATAGCAAACACCAGGCAGAACCTTACACCTTAATAAAACTCAGGAATCCCTTTACACGTTCAATAAAAGCAAAGACATGATATTTAAAACCCTGAAAGTCGAAGTAGCAGCCGCATCACTAGTGTACCAATCTACCTGGGAGAAGAGAAAATTTACCCTAAAGATCAGACTGACTGCGGTATAGCGATGGGCCTCAGAAGAGGGTTTGAGGCTTTCTCTGCTATCCTTAGACTGGCCACTACAACTACCTGCTCTGCACAATCGCTAATGTAGTGGTTTAAAAAGAGCAAGGATCCCCAGTTATCAGCCCCAAAAGCCAAAGTCCTGGCAGCCCGCATCCAGCTTGCAACAGCACACATGGCTGATTCCTCCACGGACACTCTGTCGTGGGCAGCTAAGACAATGGCCACAAATGTGGCAGCTCGCAGACAGCTGTGCCTGGGGTCCTGAAAAAGGAGATAACCATGCTAAGAACCTCCTTCTTGCAGGATCCTATCAGAGCAGACATTTTTTTTTTGGCAGGGGGGGTGGTGTTCATTCAACAAGGTCCTAGTGGAGGTTTCTGATAAGATTAAGAAGTACACCCTGCAAAGTGTCAGCAATGCTAAACAACCCATTTGTCGGGGGCGAGGAGTGGGATACTCAGGGATGGTCGTCATTGACGTTCATAACCATAACAATCTCAGGGAAGATGAAATAGGAGATACAACAGGACTCCTTTAGACCTCAATGGCATTGCCAATGAGGATCCAGAGACCCCCCAATAGCGTGCAATTCGGAGGGGGGGAATCTGGACCCTCCAAATCTGAAGCATGATGCCATCCTCCCATTCACTGGGGAGTCCAGATGCATAGGGGGCAGACTAATTTTTATTTTTACGAACTATGGGACTCTCCCATTTCTGACAGCTGGGTGAAAGAGACTGTCAGAAAGGGATAGTGTGGTAGAACAGAGTATGTAGATTAGCTCTGAATACTGTGTTTGTTCCCAAGGCCTTGTTAGCGCAGGAACTGTAGCGATTTATTAACATGGACTCAGCAGATTACACAGGGACTTTCCGATGCAAGCGCAGTACTAATCCCAGACATGACTCAGCATCTGACCTGCGTAGTAGGCCCCAGTTACATACTGGGCACTAGTGACATATCAAGAATCAAGCTAAATACTGTGTTCTGATTGGAGCTGGGGAAACAAAGAACTGTGCTTTGATTGGGTTATGATCAGAAGCATGGTGCTAGATGAGAATGTATAAATATATGTGCCTTCCTTTGTTGGGTGCCTGATGATCCAAAGATCCTCAGTCCCACAGCTGCTGTGTATCCTGCAATAAAGTCTGATCTGATAGACGTCTCTGTGCAGCCTCCTCTCATTATTGCCCCCACAAAGCAGAATTTCTCCGACAATTCTGATGTCAGAAGTGGGATGAGAGGAACATAGGAATCCTACGGATCCTACGGTAAGTGCTGCTCCTGGTTGCTGGGGGACGCCTCGGCGACGGGTGCGCAGCTTAGACCTGGTCCCTGCTGCCCCGTCCTGTCTTTGCCCAAGACCAACCGTGTTGTGTCTGGGACTGGTGTAGTCATGGGTTCGGGTGGGTCTAAAATCCCCTCTGGCGATACCCCAACCCGTTATACGTCCCAAAAGTATGGATCCTCTGCTGTAAAGTTTGTCACCAAATGGAACTTTTATACTGCTGATAATCCTGATCTGCAGTTTCCTTTGGGCGGGTCCTTTGATTTCCTGATTCTCAAACATCTCCGTGAGAATCTGGAGGACAATCAACCCCGACAAATGGATGCCTGGTATCTGTGGGATGAAGAAGCCTACAAGCCAAATGTCCAGGCTCGTTTTAAGAAACCCCAGCCCCTTATCCCCCCTTCCCTGGAGGGGTTTAAATCTGCTTCCATGTTCCCCTTGAAGGAAGCCCCAGCCCCAGTCTCATCTGTTCCCCAAATATACCCCAGCCTATCTGATGACCTTCTGGACTCCTGGGTCCCCAGACCCCCTCCAGGTCAGCCTCTGGATGCTGGGGCTGCAGTGCCCTTGCCAACTCCCCCGGCATCTTCACTCAGCCCCCAGGGTCTTATTGACCTTGTGGAGGGTTCGGCAGACCTCGAACGAGCTGGACCTCGGACCCGGAGCCAATATAATATCCAGGCACCCCTTCGTACATACCCTGATCCAGCGGGTGAACATGAACCTGTTACTGCTCATGTCCCATGGACTCCTGGGGACGTTATGAATTGGTCCCAAACGTTCCCCAAATTAAGAGAATCCCCAGGTGAATTTAGGTCCAAGCTGCAGCAGCTTTTCTCAGTTTATAATCCAACTTGGGGAGATGTTGGAATGCTTTTGTCTGGTCTTTTAACTACGGAGCAGCGCTCCGCCCTTTTTAATCAGTCCCGATCAGGAAATCATCCCAATGGGTGGCCACAGCAAGACCCGGGGCACAGCACCCCTGCTGAGCGTGCTGCCTTGGGGTGGAGCGCCTGCTTGCCAGCATTCCTGAACTTGTTCCGCCCCAGCAAGATTGGCATAACATTTCCTCTGTTAACCAGAAGAAGGACGAACACCCAGCTGATTACCAGGCATGCCTCCTAGCAGCTTTTAGAAAACACTCGGGGATAAATCCCGAGCTGCCAGACACCCAAGGATTGATTGTCACCCAATATGTCTCTGGCCTCCAGCCATCTGTTCGCACCAAGTTGCAAACCGCTATTCTGGATTGGAAAACTCGCCCCCTCAATCATATCCAAGCTTCCTGTTCTCAAGTCTCGGATCAACTACAGGAAGAAAAGGATAGAGCAGAGGCAAAGCAGAAGCAAGCAGCATCTAAACTCTGTGTCCTACAAGTTCAACAGCTAAGCGGCGGCCGTAGCTCAGGACCCAGGCGCCCTCCTCATCATGAGGGATTTCCTCCTCACCCTCCCCAGCAACCCCTTGCTCGAGATACCTGTGCATACTGCAAACAAAGGGGCCATTGGAAAAATGAGTGCCCCAACTGGAATAATGGCCGACAGGGGGGAGATTATCGGCAGCACACTCCAGGGAATCCTTCCCAGTCATCTGACACCTTCCTGCCACCACCGCCACCACCGCAAAAGGGCCCCCGGCCCTGTGGACAGTATCTTGCTGCTGAGGAAAACTTCCAGCCAGACTTGTTTGCATCGTCCGACTGACTCGGTTCTGGGACCCCTGAAAACGTGAGCTCACCTTGTTTGTCTGTTTTTTCGTTGTCTGTTGAGCAATCAGGCCTCCATGTTCAGGTTTCTGTTGGGGGTATCCCTGTTCCTTTTCTAGTTGATACCGGGGCCACACGCTCTATGCTTCGTAATGATGCAGTTCCCCATTTACCTGTTTCTACCACTGTTGTACCCACAATAGGAGTTGAGGGTGTTCCCAGCTCCCAGTCTCTCTCTGACCCGGTCACTGTAACTATTGGACCGCTCACTGAGAGGCATTCCTTTTTACTCAGTCGGAACACCCCTGTAAACCTTTTGGGTAGGCACTTGCTCTGTAAATTGAATGCAAACATCTCCTGTACACCTGAATGAGTATTTGTCACTGTACCTGACCTCTTAACCCCATCTCTCATGATGGCCCTTGCTACTGAGGAGGCTGGACAGGAATGCCTGCCTGGCCAGCAGGCCCTCCTCGACCAATTACCTTCTACATTGTGGGCAACCAACCCTGATGATGTTGGATTACTGTGAGATGTGGATGCTGTTGTCATCCAGGTTAAAACTGGCAAGCCCTTCCCTTCAGTGCCACAGTCCCCTCTCTCGCCTGAAGCTATTGCTGGTATTCAACCTGTTATTTCTGCTTTCCTCCTGTCTGGGGTATTGGTTTCTACTCATTCTCCTGTTAATAGTCCCATTTTGCCTGTCAAAAAGCCAGGAAGGTTCCATTCAGATGGCACCCGTCTACAGGTTTGTTCAAGACCTGCGTAAGGTAAACCAATTTGTTGTTCCCCTTCATCCTGTTGTCCCTGATCCTGTTACTACCATTGCTAGTATCCCGGCCTCTGCTAAATATTTTACTGTCATTGACCTTTCTCAGGCCTTTTTCTCTGTTCCTGTACACCCTGATTCTCAGTACCTGTTTGCCTCCATTGACCCTTCCTCCTCCTCTCAGCATACTTTTACCCGTTTGCCCCAAGGGTTTCATGACTCTCCCTCCCTTTTTGGTCTTGCTTTGCGTGAAACCTTGCAGGGGTTTGTTGTTCCCCTTGACACAGCCTTAATTACTTATGCTGATGACTTGCTTGTGGCTGCTTCCTCCCTCTTGGCCTGTCAAGAGGCATCCCTGTCTCTCCTTTACCACCTTGCCTCTGCGGGACATAAGGTTTCTCGGGCCAAATTACAGTTTTGTTGTACCTCTGTCCGTTATTTGGGCCATGTCATCACCCCTGATAACCGCTTGCTTTCTGTGGATCTTTTGGAAGCCATTTCAGACTTGCCCCTACCCACTACAAAATGCCAGTTGCGCAAGTTTTTAGGGGCTGCTAACTATCGTCGTCAATGGATTTTAGGCTATGCCCAGCTGGCCCAGCCCCTATATTCCTGCCTTTCTGCTGCTCACTTTTCTCTGCCACTAGAGGCCACTGAGGCTTTTCATTCTCTTAAACGTGCCCTGGCCTCTCCACTGGTCTTGGCCCGACCTAACTACTGCAAACCCTTTATTCTTTACTGCCATGAATCTGATGGATTTGCCCTTGGGGTCTTGACTCAAACCCTTGCAGAAGCCCCCCCCCCCCGTTGCTTATTACTCCTCCCGCCTTGATTCTGTAGCCCGTGGTCTCCCACCCTGCCTTCGGGCAGTTGCTGCTGCTTCTGACCTTGTTGAGCGATCTGCTTCTTTAGTCCTTGGACACCCTTTAACTGTTTCGGTTCCACATTGTGTTTATTCTCTTTTAAATCAGGGCAAAACTCAGTTTTTGTCTCATGCCCGCCTCACTAAGTATGAACTTGTTTTATTGTCTTCTGAAAACATCACCCTTCGACAGGAGCCTCTGCTTAACTCGGCCTCTCTCCTTCATACACCTGATGATTGTTCTCCTGATTCTGTCCCCCATGAGTGTCTCTTCCTTTTGCAAACAATCTTTCTGCCTCATCCTGACCTTACAGATTGCCCTCTCACAAACCCTGATTTACTGTTATTTGTTGATGGTAGCTGTTTCCGTGAAAATAATCAGCTGCTTGTTGGTTATTCTGTTTGTACTCAGCATGCTGTTTTGGAAGCTTATTCCCTTTTAGACAGACCGAGTGGTTTCCCTGGCCCACAATCTACCCACACAGCACCCCCCCACACACACCATAGAGTTGTGGGCGGATTGCCCGACGCTCTAGTCTGGCACCTGCAATCCTATGGTGTGACCCAGGGCAATGACTGGCTGAAAGCGGAGCTGCAGCATGGGTCTGACGTACAGACGTACAGCAGCTCCACTTTTGGGTGGTGCCCCGGGTTTAGCCAGCCCGCTCCGTAGGCAGTGCTGTGGGATGTTCTGGAGCACCACAAGTGGGGCTGCCCCAGAGCAGGTGCAACTTGCTCCACTTCCACATCTGGCGGGGTGCTTTTCAACAGCCCGGCCTGCCCGGGGGTGAAGCAGACTGGTGTGTCCAGCACAGGGGCAGCCGTCCATCTAAAAGCACCCATTGCAGCTTGTAGCACGTGCCCATCGCTTTCTGTTCAGAACTTGTTCCCTTCTCTGGAGCAGTTTCCACAGTCTTTTCATCAGCATGGCCATGGCTCCGAATGACGTCCAGGCAGCTAGAGTAAGTTAATGCACCTCAGGGAGGTGGGGCTGCGATTACACAACTGCATGATAAAGGTTTCCATTTACTGCTATCTAATGACACAGATTTTTTTCTCTTGACTGTGTTCAGTTTTTCTCCATTGTATGATAATATGTCACAACATTAGCAACTGCTTCAAACCCTGTTACTCTGCCCACACATTTAAAGGGCCTATATAATGCTGAATTGCTCGCTTTTGTCTTTCTCAAAATGTGCATATTGCTAAGCCAGGTCACCGCTCGCACAAGACTGACCCACCATTAACGATGGATACCATGAAGTTATTTCAAAGGCCTAGTAAGCTGGCTCTTTTAAGCCCCAGGTCACAATTCAGCATGCAGTATGATTTTTAATCGTGGTGCATTGTTTTTTCTATGCAATTTAAATACAGGTTTCAACATTCTATTGAACATAGGTTTCAACAATCTAAACATTTGGAACGTTATACGTTTTTGACACTTCTGGGTTTTAGAATATATGTATAAAACACCTTTTCCGAGGTATTATTGAAACATTTTAAATAAAGAACATTATAGGCCACAGAGCTGGAGCTAGACAGGCACGGAAACAGCATGCAGGGCCACTGCGCTCTAGCCAGGAGAGAATTTGCTTGGGACGTGCACCTAACCTCTGGGGCACATCTCCTGCTCTTGGACTGGAAGCCATCCCATTCTGCCAGCGTGTAGCCCCTCAGGCACAGGCAGATGCACCTCCTAGCCCAGCGCTCGCCCCATAGCTGAAGTAGCGAAGTCCAGAACTCAGGCTCGCAAAGGCACCCGAATGGCTGTCCGGGCTGCCCAGGAGCAGCTGCACAGCTGGTGTATGCACCAGATGTCATTGGCGAAAGGCACTCCTCGCCACAGCCTCCACCTGGGCGTCCAGACAGAGCTGCGTGTTGAGGAGCACCCCCCAGACTCTGTACCTGGGGTACCAATGGAGGGAAGACCCTGCCAATAATGGGGGCCACCATCTCCAGTGCCTTACCCACCAACATCACCTCCATCTTGTCAGGATTCAGCTTCAGTTGGTTAATCCTCGTCCAGTACTCCACAGCCGTCAGACACCAGATAAGCACCGAGACTGCAGGGTCTGGGTCTGTTGAAAAATACAGCTGGGTGTCATCAGCATATTGATGACAGCGCACGCCGAACCTCCTGATCACATCACTGAGTGACTGCATGTATACGTTGAACAGGAGAGGGGACAAAACCGAAGGTGAAGACTAGGAGCTTGTGCAGGATTCATTCAGGAAGGGGGAGCCAGTGAAGAGAGGAGAGGAGGGGCTGCATGTGGTCGAAGTGACGGGCAATATGGATGACCCGCGCAGTCACGTTTTGGACAGAGATAAGGGGAGAAAGGTGAGAATGGGGGAGGCCAGTGAGAAGGAGGTTACAGTAAGTGAGGTGAGAGATTTTTTTATTTATTTATTTATTTATATTTTTTTAGCCACCCCCTTCATGCCTACGGCATCTCGTGGTGGCATACAAAGTAAAAAAGAAAGAAAGAAAGAAAGGTATATGACAATAAAATCTAATAAAAATCCCAAACTACAAAACATTAAAAAAATCTTAATGAACCCCAGATTTCTCCCCAACTACCCCACCCTCCCCTCCAAAGGCCTGGGCGAACAGCCAGGTCTTGCAGGTGCGGTGAAAATCCAGCAGACGTGGGGCCAGGTGGGCTTCCTCCGGGAAGGAGTTCCAAAGTCATGGCCCGGCCACTGAGAATGCCTTCTCCATAGTGTCGCCCCGTTTTACACGGGGGACCTCCAAAAAGGCACTCCCGGAAGACCTAAGGTATCACTCTGAGGCACGGAGGGCAAGGCGGTCCCTGAGGTATGTGGGGGCCCAGACCATACAGGGCTTTATAGACCAACACCAACACCTTGAATCTGGCTCGGTACGCTATAGGCAGCCAGTGCAGAGTACAGAGCACAGGTGTTATGTGCTCCCGTCGTCCCGTCCCTGTAAGGAGATGGACCGCCGCATTCTGCATGAGCTGCAGCCAAAGGGTAAAACACTACCACCCTGCTGCGCTGCTACCCCACCCCTCTCTACCCCAGGAGAGGCAGGACATTCCATTGGCTCAGGGGCAGAAACGGTCTGTGCATCACGGAGACCATTGCCCCTATTGCTCAGTGCTATCACCTGGGAAGCTGAGGGAGCCATTACAGCGGGGGGGGGGGTAGTAACATGGATATTGCCAGCACTTTTGCCCTGTTCATGAACAGTCGAGATAGCAGGAGGAGGGCTACAGGACTCATACGAGAAAACACGATCAATAGAGATGCCCCACTCTTTCAGGGCATGTCTCAATTGAAAGAGTCTGAGGACCCAATGTTGATCTTGGAAGTAAACCTTTAAATTACAAACACCCCCCAAATCATTAATAAATATGATCTTATCAATCTCCCACACATGCAACTTAGTCCCTGCTAAAAAGGAGAGATTGTGGGCTGTCATCTCCTTGGTAGCTCAACTTGGAGTTACCCCATTCCATGGAGGTCTGTCAATAAGAAGTATAGCCGCCTCGTGGACTATTATTGACCTGGCAGCAAGAGTATGACTCCCAGCTTGCAGTCGGGTTCGTGCACCAGGCCTGGACCGGCTGGCTCAAGCCACAGGGGAAGACATCCCAGGGGGAGCATTGGCGCCCGCAGCATCAGTCACTGCGCCCCACCGAGCATCAACCCCCATCGCCCTGAGCACAGAACAAATTCGCGGGGATTCCGCTGGATGAAAAGCACCAAGCTGGCCAATAATCCCTTGCAATTGCTGCTGAGATTGTTTTAAGAGGCCATCCCAGCTTCTAACATTGTCCTGCCAAAGAGAAACAATCCCCAATAACTGCTCGCAGCAAAGCTTAATCAGTCCTCTGGGGCCCTCCAGCCCCCGCCCCACAGCCTGAGGCGGGGCTGCCCCCGGTGGGCTCAAACTGTGCAGACCATCAGGGGGAACCCCATCAAATGGACAACTACCAGGTGCCCCATCCTCACATAAAGCCGTACATCGGTTGGCAAGCTGCATTGAATGGTGGAAGGGGGCAGAGCTTAAATTATATGCAAAGTCCACAATTCGTGCCTGCTTTATGCAAGGCAAATCCTGGGGGCCCAGCAGAGAATTTGAGGGTCTACTCCATTTTTTCTCCATCAGACAAGTGAAAAAAAAAACCTTCCCCAAGTCACAAGGCAAGAGAGCAGAAAAGGCCAGGCAAACCCTGGAGCCACTAGCGATGTGCCTGGCCACCCAGCCTGAGCCTAAGGCCGTGCACACAAGGGCACGCCCTTATGTGTGGAGCCCTTAGGCACGCAGCCCCAGCGCGCAGCCCTTAGGCGCGCTGCCCTGGTGCGTGCCCCCAGCGCAGTCGGGAGACCCGCTCCTTCTTAAAGGGGCCCTCCGGTGGAAGTGACGGCCCAGGGTACTCCCCAGGGCAGGGAAACCAGCGGGAGCCCAACCCAGTCCAAAAAGTAGGCTGGGGGACACGAACACCACCCGAGTCTGCAGTGGCACCTCCTTGGTCAATCCCCAGATCACGCTCTATCCTGCACTCAGACCACAGTTCCGCATGGGCACAGGCATTTCTCCAGCAACGAGCCCCGCACCGCCAAGCTCGACTCTCCAAGCCCCGCACAGACCAACCCTTTGGGATGGACTTGGGTTCTAGGTTGCCCGAGGTTTGCTTTGGCCCTCTGGATCTAGGATCTAATGACACCCAGGTTGAGGCTTTTTTTGACACTTGAACTCCTATGTAGCGGGATCTATTTATGGATAGATTATTTCACCTGCAGGATAAACTGTTAGGTAGGGATAGTAAGAAGGCAAGGGGGGAGGGTAGTTTACCCACCCCTGACATTACTGGCGAGGTGATCCTGCAGGCCTCCGAGGGTCTTGAGCTTGGGCTGCCACCTACCACAAGGAGCAGGACTGGGCCAGTGGACGACATCTTGGCTACTTGTTTGGGACGGTCCGGTTTGGGAGCCGCTGTGTGCCCTCCAGTTCCTGGTTGCTCTGCTCGGTCTCCTCGGAAATCTATTGCGGCTGCAGTCCAGGCCTGTGATGGCGCTGTTTGTGGGGATTCTCTGCAGGGGAGGCTTGGCTCTCCACCCTCTGGTGGGGGGGGGGGAGTGGGGGGGCGAGTCCCTTGTCTGCTCGGTCCCCGATTGATTTCCCATTGCTTTCCTCTTCGCCCCCCCAGTCCGGTGGGTTACCTCCCCAGAGTTTGAGGGGTGCGTCTGCAGACTGACTAGGGGGACTTGGTGCCTGGAGTCGGGCTGGTCCCAACTTCAGGCCCCTTTCATGGAACATCTCTGGCTGGGGCTGGTTATTGAGCCACGAGGTCCAATTGATTCTGAGCAAGTTTGACATCTGTGTCCAGGAGTCCTGGCTAGTGGATGTCTCTCTTCTTTCCGTTTCAGGCTTTCAGATTTGGAGCCACCCAGCCTCCAAGGAGACTAGGTTTGGTTGGACTTCAGGCGCTTGTTGATTTTTCTAAACTCCTAATTTCCTATTCGGGGGCATTTATTGCTCAGGTCTCCCCCAAATACCCTTGCTACGGCATTTTGCACAGATATTGGTGGTAGGTTTATAATTCTGAATTTGTACCTGCCTTCTTACTGTCCCAATGCTGGGGCCTTTTGGCTGCATGTGGAAGAATATGTTTCCAGCTTGGAGGAGGACTTCCTGGGATGCCCAATAATTTTGGAAGGTGATTTTAACTCCAGAATTGGCATGGACTGCTTCAGACAAGCTGCGCTGTTGGGCACAGGGACTACTGATGTGTTTTTTGACACCCCCCACCCCCGTTTTTCTAGAGATAGGGAGCTGAATCCCTTTGGAGCCCAGTTCCTCACATTCTTATATGCCGGGTGTTGGAAAGTTCTCAACGGGAGGACCCACTCAGATAGGTTGGGTCAGTATACATTTGCTTCTCACAAATAAGCAGGGCCCAGGCCGTGTAAGGATTTATAGGTTAAAAACAACATTTTGAATAAGACCCGGAAGATTATTGGCAGCCAGTGCAGAGATCGGAGCACTGGTGTAATGTGCTCCCGGTGGCCCAGCCCCACCAGGAGCTGTGCCGCCACATTCCACATCAGCTGCAGCTTCCGAGCCATCACCATAGATAGCCCCATGTACTGTAACTGAGAGGTAATAAAAACATGGATGATCATGGCCAGGTCAGGAACCGAAACCAGCAGCCAAAGCCACCCCATCAGATGTAGCTGGCAGAAGGCATTCCTCGCCACAGCCTCCACCTGGAGATCCAGGTGGAGCTGCGCATCGAGGAGCACCCCCAGGTTCCATACGTGGGAAATCAGTGGAGGGCAGACCCCATCAATCGACAGGATTGTCAACTCCACCAACTTACCCACTAACATCAACTCCATCTTCTCAGGATTCAGTCGCAGTCAGTTAGCCCTCATCCAGTCCCCCACAGCTGCCAAACACCGGGTAAGCACCGAGACAGCCGGGCCTGGGTCAGTCAAAAATTAGAGATACAGTTGGGTGTCATCTGCATACTGATGATACCTCACCCCGAACTCTCTGATCACCTCACCGAGCGGCTGCATATACACGTTGAACAGGAGAGGAGACAAAATCGAACGGAGGTCTCGGTTAGATGAAAAACAATCACCGAGTACCACCCGCTGAGTTCTTCTAGTCAGGAATGAGCGGAACCATTCAAGAACGATCCTGCCCACCCCTGAACTGTCCTGCAGGCTCGTCACCAACATCTCATGGTCAAAGGTATCAAATGCTGCTGACAGATCTAAAAGGACCAATAGAGTCGAACGACCCCGGTCCTTTTCCCGGCAGAGATCATCCACCAGGGCCACAGGTGCTGCCTCAGTGCCATGACCCGGATGGAAGCCAGACTGCAAAGGATCAAGATAACCGACGTGGTCAACATGCTCCTGGAGCTACTGAGCCACTAGCCATTCAATAACCTTCCCTAAAAAGGGAAGGTTAGAGACAGGCCTATAGCTGGCATGGGTGTCTGCGCCAAGTGATGGCTTCTTGAGCAGAGACTGCACCACCACCTCCTTAAGACAGCCTGGCACCCTGCCCTCCCGCAGGGAGGTGTTGACCACCCCAGCCAGCTATGGCCCTAATGTCTCCCAGCAGCTCTTAACCAACCAGGACAGGCATGGATCTAATTCACAAGAGGTGGCTCGAACAGCCCCAAGCACTTCCACCATGTCAGTGGGTATCACCGACTGAAAGTGATACCACAAAATCGGACAAGCCGGGGCTTCTACAACCTCTACCTCCTCCACTGCATTAAATGCGGCATCAAGTTCTTGGTGAATATGAGCTATTTTCTCCACAAAATAATCCGCAAAAAGGTCACAGCGGGCAGAAGATCACTCAACCCCTGGGTTGAGAGAGGCCGGACTGACCAGCCCCTGTACAACCCAGAACAGCTCCACTGGACGGGATTTCACAGATGCTATGAGGGCAGCAAAGAACTCCCTTTTTTCTGTCTGCATAGCCATGGCATAGGCTTTTAAACTAGGTCTCTGTCGCAATATGTCGGCTTCAGCTCAAGATTGACGCCACCGTCACTCCAACCGTTGTCCCTCTTGCTTCAGGACCACAGTTCCTTGGAGAACTAAGGGGGCCTGAGGGGGCCGCTGACTGGGCAATGGATGCCTGGGAGTCATTTGATCGATGGCCTCCATCAGCAAGCTATTCCATAGCTTGACGAGGTCATCGATGAGACGGTTGTCGAGGTCAGAGGGTAATTCCCTCATAGCACCTAGAAACTGCACCGGGTCGATCAGCGTTCGGGGGCGCACCATCCTAATAGGTTCCACACCCTGCCGGGGGCAGAAATGTACTAGAAGGGAAGTCTGCAGGAGGTACTGATCCGTCCATGACAAGGGCACAGTTGATATCTCCCCCATTAATGGAGCACCCACCTCAAGGCCAATCCAAAACATGAGGTCCAATGTATGTCCTCCAAGATGTGTCAGTCCATTGACCCTCTGGGACAGGCCCATGATTGCCATGGTGGCCATGAACTCATGTTCAGCTCCCCCAAGCACTGCGTCAGCATGAATGTTGAGGTCCCCCAGGACTACTGTCCTGGAGGACCGCAACACCACCTCCAGAGCATGCAGGGAGGCCAATGTACTGGTAGGTGCACGGTATAACAGCAGCACTCCCCAACTGTCCCCTGCCAAATCAAACACAAGGTGGAGACCTTCAATGCCTACAATGGTATGCACGGGGTACCTCCTCACAGACCACCCTTCTTTAAAAATGATAGCTACACCCCTCCCCTGTCCCTCCAACCATGACTTGTGCTGCACGGAATACCCAGCTGGAACAAGATCAGCCAAGATAGGCCCCGATTCATTGTCCATCCAGGTTTCCGTGATACACGCAAGATTGGCGGCACAGTCCAGGATCACCTCCTGGACTGTTGTTATCTTATTCGCCACCGACCTCGCGTTTAACAGCACCAAAACCGGGCCGAGGGTCCCCTGACCAGGATCCACTAGCTCATCTGCTGGGGGAGGGGTAAGTGAGACATGCGCTAGGCACCTATCCTGCCTCACAACTCCCACTCTCCTCCTCCTGAGACCATATCTCCCCTGGCCCAATAGCCATGCCTACACCCCCCGCCTACACCCCTCCCTGGCTGTCCCACCTAGACTGTGAGGGAGATTCCATTGTAGACTTGTAAAAAGGCATCCTAGACAGCCAAATCCTCCCGCATCTCCTTTGTCACCCTGATGTGTTGATGCGGGGGATGGTCGCTTCCTATAAGCGCGTACAGGTGTGACATGAAAGCTCTTCTCGGGGAAATGACTCTGCAAGCAAAGTTCAGGCTGCCTGTGAACGACTGCAACTGCCGAATGGTTACCTTTGATGCGACACGACTGGCTGCTATTGCAGACCGGAGGGTCAGCAATTTACTTGCAGCTGTGACAGGGAATGTACCATATCAAGTTCTATGCCCAAATATGTCAATTTAGATGTTGGTCCCTCCATTTCCTGGGGCGCTAAGGGGACCCCAAGCTCCCAGGCGACTTCCTGGAATGTGCACAGCAGGTGTTCACAATGTGGGGTGCCTGCCCTTCCTGCAAATAGGAAATAATCCAAATAATGGGTGACCTGGTTCCATCCTGCCCGCCGGGGCACCGCCCAGTGCCCACTCAAGCACCGAGCTGAACTTTTCAAAGGCTGCACATGAGATAGAGCATCCCATGGGCATCCCCTTATCAAAGTAGAATTTGCCCTGGAATTCCATTCCCAGCAGCTCGAAATCACTGGGGTGGACTGGGAGCAGACGGAATGCCGATTTAATATTGCACTTCATGAGGAGGGCTCCTTTTTCGCAAGCCTGCACCATTTCGTCCGCCATGTCAAATGATGCATACTTGATGGAGCACAGCTCCCGGGGTATGGTGTCATTCACCGACTCACCCTTCAGGTGGGAAAGATGATGAATAAGGCAAAACTCCCCAGGGGTCTTTTTTGGGACAATGCCTAAGGGTGAGATTTGGAGGTTGGCCATGGGAAGAGTATCAAAAGTGCCCTGTATCCTACCTTCCTGAACCTCTTTATTGATTTTTTTCTCCACTAGGTGCTCACTGCACTAGTGCTCCCTCTCACTGATTTCAGGTTCTTGGCGCCTAGATGGTAGCACAGGCTGAGTGTAGGGATTTTAAAACCTTGCTGGAAACCTTATATCACATACTCGGCAATGGCAGGGTCTGGGTAGTCGCGTACGACCACCCTTAGTTTCTCATTCCGTGCCGGCGTTGGAACCCTTTCCCACCATGAAGGGGGTGCCAGTGTGGCCGGATGGACCCTGCTTAGTGCTGGAGTAGCATCTATTTCTTGCCCCGTACTGCCTGAACTTGTTGCAGTTTGAGGCAGAGTGGGCACCTGAACACTGGGTGCACACGTGTTTAAATCTGCAGAGGGAGGGAAAACACTTCCCTCTGTTATCGTAATCCCAACACATTGGGCCACCTGAGGATGGCTTTGCCCCCCCCCCCCCCGGCTAGTCATCCTGGTGCATGCCCCCAGCTTTGGCAAGGACGTGCCCACAGTCCACTCAAGGAACGTAGCTCGGGTTGCTGATGCACTCCAGCCACAAATCATGTGCATGTACATCCCACCTCAAAGCGGGGTTGTTGACTGCCCTACGACAAAATGCCTCGTCATAGCACAGCCACGCTCCGGGGCCTCCAGTATCGTTTGTCCACCAGATGATGTCCAAGTACTTTATGAGCTCGACCCCCTGCTCAGGGAACCTATAAAGAGTGACCCCCAAGTAAATAGTGAAGGCAGCCATCCAATTGGCCCAGCTGCGTCCGGCTTTTGGCCTTTTGAATTTTTTGCGGTCCTTCCTTTCCTCCCTCTCGTATAGATCAGAAATAGGGTCACTGAACAGGAGCACGAAGATATTGATGTACTCCCCATTCCATATTTTTCCCTGTGTGGTCCGCAGCAAGTGCTTGGCCAGTGGGGGGACAAGTCAGCGTAACCCCCCCGCCAGGGGCCTTGGTTCCTCCCATTGCTCACAGCACGGGTATGCCCCGACCGTGCGTCCTGGCTCAGTGCCCCACACCTATGTGGCTGCCTTGTGTCAATGGTGCGGATAAAGCCTGGTTCTATCGGGATAGGGTGGGAGACTTCCGGTCCCGCGGTACTCCCCCAGTCTACAATACAGGGAAGAACAACCCTGTGACCCACCCCTATAGCAGCTGGATCCCCTGGGGGGTGTAGTGACAATCCACCTGGAGGACCCAGCTCCCTTCACCTCAGGATCCCATTCCCCCACCCAAGCCCCATGCCCCTCAGCTTCTGACATGTCTGGCTCGTATGAGGGTCTGGGGTAGTCACCATAGTCTGTCCATCTGCCTCGAGACTATCCATCAGGGCCTGTATTCCATCCCTCAGGGCGTCTATTTGCACCTGCTGGCTAGGCGTAAATTCCTCCCTACATCAGCTGGGCTTGGGTTCACCGTCCCTGTAACAAGATGGAAGAATGCGGTGGTGCCCACTGCCCCTGCCAGGGGCCTGGACACCCTGCAGTTGCACAAGTGAATCTCTGCCCCCCCCTTGCTGGTACCCCAATCCCCGTCCACCCTCTCTGACTGGGAGGGGGGAGCCGGTTCGGGTCTCCCCTGGGAGCTCTCCAGCTCCTCAATACTCCTTTGATACCACCCCAACTAAGCCTGTGGGGCCCATAGGGTTGCCCCTGTCATCTTGCGCCACTCATGCAGGGGGGGGGATCGTGGAGCTGCCTTGGCGCGGGTCACCCCCTTGATGCCCCATGGGATCTAACAAGTGCAAGGGGAGGGGGGCTCTGGCGGCCAGTTGAACTAGGTGAGGGGGAGGGGGGAGGGATTTGAGTCCCAGTTGCACTAGGGGCGGGGGGAAGGTAGAGGAAACCCCGCTGGAGCCAACGGGGGGCAAATGTGCTAAGCCCCCAGAGGGGAATAGTCCGTGCTCCTGGGGCATCTCAGCCCCTGCTTAATTGTGTCCCCACTCCCTCCTACCCCAGCAAGCTGCGTGACTGCTTGGTGCCCGCCGGACCTCCCCCCCCACCTCGTGGGCCATAATCCCCGCCATGCAGGAGCAGGCTCTGCACTTCAAACTCGGCGCAACTTTGAGGACGGGCCTGTCCGAACCCCACTGTGTGGCTTGCCGTCTCTACACCGCTGTCCCATGCTGCTCCCTCGCTCGCCGCTGCAACAGACTGAGGAAGTGAGCGGGTGATCCTAAAATGGCACCCAGGGAGCCCCCCCATCTCGCGGGAGACCCAGGCGCCTTCCCATTGGTTGCCATGGCAACCTGGCACCAATTTCATGCGCACGCCGAGTTCGGTCGTCCTCACCCCCTCACCTCCTTTCAAGTGGTGAAGGGGGCCGGCGCCGGCCGGCCCCCTCTCCATGGTGAATGAGGGGGGGAGGGATGTACTTTTGCAAATTCTTTTGTGACTTCCTTCAGCAGGTTTTCTCTGTCTTTTCTTGCCGCTTGCAGTTCTGATTTTATATCTGCATAAGCGGCTGAGCAATGTGTGCAGGTGCTTTCTTCCTCATTCTGTCCCACCCGCAGCTCTATATTTGCAGCTATAGCATCTGCCATTTTAGCTTGTGAACTTAAAAGAGAACCATGCAAGATACATGTGTTCTCTATATGTTGGTTTTCACAAGCCTCATTATGTGGATTGAATCTCTTAAAGAAGCAAAGGAAGAACAAGACCATGTAAAGTTTAATTGAGGCTATTGTTCGGCTTGATATCATTGGCAATGCCCCTTACAGAAAAAGACCAAAGTTGTCCCTTGGTATAATTTTTATTGTGTAGTTAGTTTTCACTTTGCAAACAGAACCTTCATACCAAAGGATAGGATCTCATGCATAGACTTAGGACAACTGTCAATTAATATGGATCTAAGCCAGGTACAACTCCTGGTCATGATCATGTTAACGAGCTATGTTGTTCCTCTGTTAAGAGTGTTAGGAGACCTACCCTTGGTATCCTATTCTGGAATTTCAAGGGTTCTTTCTGTTGCTCAGGTAGTAGAGATAGGAGGGATTCGACTTTTAATCCCTTCTCTGCAGAAAACTTGATAAGAAACTATTGGAATAATCAGTGACCTGCATCAACATAGTGGAGGAGGCAAAATTACTCTCCCTACAAATATCAATTGTACTCCCCCCATGAACATTGGGGGATGTCTCCTGTTATTCTCTGCATCGGTCAATAGGTGCTACTAACACCGCTAAGCTCGAATAGATAAAAAGAACTAGTGACAAGTATTATAGAGCAATGTGTACCAAGTTGGTTACATGGGTGGTACAATAGCTTTATTGTGCACAGGTCAAACAAGTAAGGGCACGGCGGAGGGGTGGACCGCTATACCCTAGGGTCAGTTCTCAGTCTGCAGGGCTGCTATGCGCCTGGTAAGGTCTTGTTTGTTCTCCTCTGATATCCTCTTGAAGGCCCCACTCTGGACATGCTGGTACATGGGTACGGGATCGGGTCTGTGAGTGGGGGGCAGGTTGTCCAAGGCAGCCCCATCGGTCTCACATATATTGTGCAGTACACAGGCCGCAAGTACAAGGATGGGGGTGTGCTGCAGGTCAAACTGACTCCTGTTCAGCAGGAGGGGCCACCTCATTTTGAGCTGGCCGAAAGTCCTCTCCACAACACACCTCGCCGATGCCAGGCGCTCGTTGAAGAGCACCTGCTGGGAGTGCAGGGAACAGGATAGGATCGCATAAGCCATGGGGTCAGCGGGTATGCAGGGTCCCCAATAATGACCAAAGCCATGGAAACACCCTCTATGATGCAGTACATGTTGGGTGCGATATCCCCATCAAACATCCTGGCAAAGAAGGCGGAGGAGTGCAGGATTCGGGCATAGTGGCTCCTCCCAGAGAGACCCATGTACACATCTCTGAAGAGGCATCTATGGTCCACTACAGCTTGGAAGTTCACTAAGAACGCTTGCTTTCTATTCAGATAGTCTGTCTTGGCATTGGGGGCTGGAATATGGGGATATGAGTGCTATCGATTGCCCCTATGCAGTGTGGGAAGCCCATAGCCTCGAACCCCCGATCACAACATCCAGGTCTCTCAGCTGTATCACCTGCTCCATGAGGAGGTCCACTATCAGTTCGCACACATCATGGAGCGCCCTTTTCACTATTGCAGCCCCCACACTGAACTCCTCTCCCATGCTCTGACACGAATTGGGTGTGGCTAGCCACCACACAGCCATCGCCACCCGCATCCTTGTGGGCAGTGGAAAGCTTGATAACATTGTGACGGAGGTGGGGGCTGATGATCCCACATAGGCAGGTCAGCAGGGAGCATTTCATCCTGAAGTGATCAGTCCACTCATTGTTAGTCCAAGTTGTCAGCATGTTCTCCCACCAATTGTTGGTCCGTAATTGCGTCCAGTTCATCCGTAGCATCGGTAGGGTCACCTGGCGGCCACAGACATTGACCAGCCACCTGGAGAGGATGAGGCTGATGTGCTGAGATGCTGTTGTGCCTGCCACCAATTCACGACTGGTCTGCACCTTGTGCGCCACATCAAGCTTGTCAAATGTTTCAGGTTAGCTATCATCTTGCCGTGCCACATGCTTGAACCAAGGGGAGAATGGGTGGAGGATATCGGCCATCTGCTCGAACACCTGGTCCAGGATCCAGAAGCAGGTGCCCAGAACTTGTAGTAGGGTGGTGCGCCCACTCAGCATGCCAGCATCTGGCATCATGAACCCACCACCATGTCGGATCACCATGCACCACATACCCCACCAAGTGCCCTGGCCCCCAACCCACCACTTCACCCTGTGCATGGCTACCCTGTCCCTGATGGTCACCCTTTGCTGTAGCTGCACTCTCACACCTGTCCACCAACTTTCAATAATCTTTGCACACCGCTACCCGTTCCCACATGCCCCTACTGTCACACGCCCTTAAGCTCACCTCTCTCCCCCTCCCTCTGCTCACTCTATCACTTTCTGACCTCACTCCACTCCACTTCACTCCCACCTCACACACAATGCTACAACACTGAAGCGGTTACGCCCCCCACTTATAGTCGACCAGTCCAGCGCTGGGCTCACGCGTGTGGTTCAGCAGGATGGGTGCGGCTTGCCCATCTGACCAGGTTCACCCTGATCAGTTGCATGTGCATGGGCCCACACCTTTATGTCATACCGGCACCGCATTATAGGTTCAGTGATTGTTTGGTATCATTGGTACAGTCCTTTGAGCATTCCCCGCAGCACAACCCCTTGGGGGCCCATTGCCCTACACCACAGAGGGGCCACATGCTTGGCCCTGGTGGGCCCCCCTACTGTTGTAGCTGAAGTTGACAGGTGTACCTCCAGACAGCTGTGCCCTGTGCTGTCAGGGCGATGCTACCACGGCATCTCATCCCACAGCCTCCAGCCCATGTTTAGTCTCCCTGTCTCCAATCGGGCTGGAATGTGTCCACCCTATGTGTGGGTTGCGGGTTCCCAGGGCCACGGAGCAGGTTCGCTATCAGCTCTGAAAGGCTACGCTGTCTGCCTCGTCTTCATTCCGGCACGTTCCCTTCAGTGCACTGTCTTCATCGGTTGATCCTGAACACCCTGCCTTTCAGCGGACCATGTCAGGCCATGTAACTGACCATGTCATTGATGGTGGGGCCGGGGATGCCTGTTCGGTGTATGCCACCATGCTCCTGGAAACCCTGTGGCAAAGCAGTGATGTACAGATGTTGGTGAGCGATCCCCTTTCAGTTGTTGATGGCTTCAACCTCCTGTCCTGTTACAAGTGGCTGTTGGGCCACCCCTTTGGGGGACCAGAATGCCAGTGGTGTTCAAGGGAATTTGGATTCATGCCCCTCTGTCAACCACATCCAGCACACCTGACCACCATTGTAGTGCCTTGGGAAGCAGGGGAGCTCGCTGCTGCTCGCTGGGTGGCAAGTCATTGCGACTTCAGTTTGGCCCTTCAGGCTGGCAGCCCCCATGTCGCGAGCAGCTACACTGGTGTCCTCCAGCATACCTGTGGATTTTAGCATCCTCACTCTAACTGCCCTCCCTGCCTTGGTGAACTGGGGCTGCTTCTCCCCAATGTCAATGGCCCACTCCTTACTGGGATGCCCACACCACTGGAGATGTCTGCCCTGAGAACAGTGCTGAGCCGATCCGATGTCAGAGCTGCTGCAGCGATGGGTCAGCTCCTCCTGCCCCACTTCTTGCTGGATGCCCATATGCACGTGCATATGGGGCCTCTTTGCCTGGGAGGGCCTTGTTCAGGGGCCATTGTTCCCTGATAAGCCAGCGGGCGCACCCTGATAACTCCTACTTAGGTGCGATCGTTGCATTGTCCCCATGCCTGTGATGGACTGGAGCTTCAGGTTGCCATGACCGTTTCCTTGGCAGGATGATGATGTTAACTGTTTGTCCAATCGTCGCATCCATCTGCCTGCCATGGGACTGTCAGCCAATATTTTTTATTTTATTTTTATTTTTTCAAATTTATATCCCGCCCCCTCCTGCAATGCAGCTCGGGGCGGCTGACAACAATGATAAAAACAATTAAAATTCAATTAAAAATCAATATAAAATACAACAAACAGGGCTGGAAAAACAATCATAATTAAATAAATGGGCAGGGGATTAAAATCACCCCCCCTCCCTCCCAAAGGCCTGGGCAAACAGCCAGGTCTTACAGTTCCGCCAAAATGTCAAAAGGCTTGGGGCCAGGCGAGCTTCCTCCGGAAGGGAGTTCTACAGCCGAGGCCCTATCACCGAGAATGCTCGCTCCATCGTGGCCC
>QEPC01013102.1:139593-151485 GCA_003113815.1 Sphenodon punctatus | reverse complement strand
CCCCCCCCAGTGACAGTCTCCACCCTGCCATCCCCCCATAACCTCCCACTCGCCCCTGCCAGGCTGCTGAGGATCTGAGTCTGGGGACTCAGCTCCGATAGGCCCAAAATCTGGTGCACTCTGCATGCCCCAACCCACGCCCCCAAGCCACACCCCTTGGCCCATTTCCGGTGCGCCGGCAGCTTCGCCACCAGCACAGGGCCACTAAGACTAGATTTCCCAATCCGCCACTGGTGATAAGCTCTGCGTTTGATGACACAGGAGATTCTCCCCCTTCAATTTGCTACCCTAGGTGGCCTTGGCAATAAGCTCTGCACTGGAATGGGAGTGGGAGAGGTGCCCCCTAGGTGGCTCGACCTCTGATCTACCTTCCACTGCCATCCCGCCTGTTCCCGATCCAGCTGTTGCTGCCACTTCTCCGGCAACTTGAAGGGATGCCTCTCCCGTCCCTGATCCAGCTGCCACAGCTGATAAACTCAGGGCCAGGAGGCAGGCGGGAGCTGGGCTACCAGCCTCTCAGTGCCCAAGAAGCAGGCTGTGCATGTGCGTGTTGGGCACTAATTGTGTGGACATGGGGGTTGTGCGTAACATGCGTGTGGGTTGCATGTGAGGTGCACAATATGTGCACAGTTTACATAAAGGGAGCACGTGCAGGGGTTTGCCTAGGGCAACAAAAGTCCTGCATAGGAAGAGATGAAATAACTTGCCCAAGCTCATACAGCAAGTCAGAGGATTAGACCTTGATCGCCTGAATCTTGATCCAGCCTGCCCACTGGCCTATGCTGCCTGTCATATTTAGGTGTCAGTCTGTTCTGTTGCCTGACTCCATGCTACAAGCACAAACATAAAACAGCCAGACAATGCAAGTCAAGGAAAGGTTTCATCATCCTCTAAAACTACAATGTAATGAGTCATAAAGACTATCGTTCAGGTCAGCGACCCCCTGTGCAGCAGAGGAAACAGTAACTACAGTCAGGAGAGAGCTTCATGCTACAAGGCCCAGGTTTCTCAGGTTGAGGAGCCCGTACCCATTAATGGCGTACTTGGTTGCTTATGTGGCTAATCTTTGTTACATCACCAACTCTGAATGACAACAGCGAACATCTGTGTTTTCAAGGTGATGCCCGGTCATCCTGATCACATGGTTCTGCCATTCAGACTCTAAAGAGGCTTCTGGTGTTTATCGAATGGACAGTTCACTTATTTTGTAAAAAGGGACTATACATTGCTTAACAGCAGGAAGCAGAATCAAAGGTTCTTCTTATCAGTTCTTAGAAAATCAAGGCTTGCCTGAAGTGAACAATGCAGGTATTTAGGCATAGGCTACGCATGAAGGACTCTCATGTCATGGGTGATGGTGGAGAGCTGCCCATTGACAACTGATAAGATGGATCATGTCCAGCAAGGAAGAGTATGAGGAAGGAGGGGCCCAATAACTGACATGATGGGGTCAAGTCCTGGTTGGGACGAGTGTGTGTGTGTGTGTGTGGGGTGGGGGTGGGGGTGCGGGAAGTCATTGACTTTAGACGCACTGGCCTGAAGTTATGCTAGTGATGATTATCTGCATCTAACCAGAGTCAAAATTGTGTAATAAACTGGAAAATTTGATGAAATCTAAAATTTCAAAACTACAGACATTCCTGTCATAGTTCGTTACAATTGACAAATTATGAAAAGAGGAAAATGCTTTTTTCCTCTTTTTTAGATAAAAAGGTGTGACATTCCCATTGAAATGGCTTTCTATGGATAAGGCCACACGAGACATTATCCCACATAGGGCAACTTTATCCCACATTAGCTCACAGTGCAGCGGACTCTAAGGCCAGCAACTGCCAGATTTTGCAGAGTTCTGCTCCGGGGTGGGTAGCCAGCTGGTATGTGATGTGTCAGCTAAAAAAGGCCAGTGATACATCATGTGCTACTACTGTTGCCACACCTGGGTAATGTCGGCTAACGGGCTGCCTCCCATGTGGCCGGGGCTCTGTAGCTCCTTTCTGCGGAAGCCCACTGGCACCATAGAGCAACGGGTGCAGTTCACCATTCCTGTGTGTCTACGTCATGACTCGAGGTGGGATAGTGGGCGGGTGATGGTGGGTGGGGCGGGGCCAGGTGCCTACGTGTGTGGATGGTGTCTCAGCCCACCCTGGGGCATGGCAGAACTTGAGAAGGTTGCCCCACCCACCTGGTTTCACCATGGGCAGGGGGAGATCGTTTGGAATGCTCTCCCCAGTGGCTGGCTCAGCAGCTGTGTTCGCCCTCCCCTGGGCAGATGTGGGATCGACCTGGCCCTCTCTTGTATGGCTTTAGCCAATGTATCAATAAGAGACTATAGTGCTATGCCAGATGACCCTGGCCTGGCCTGGCCTGCTCCTAAATTCTCATCCTGGTAAATTACATGAAGTTTGCTAGGGGAGAAACCCAGCATAAAAAACATTTGTAGGGCTCTTGTATAGGTGGGTGAAACTTTTGACTGAATAATTTGTCTATCCCAAAATGGAGATTCCACTAAAGAACATTTTCCCCCCTTGGGAGAATGTCAGTTTTGACTGTTTCAATCCTGATGGCAAAATTAAAATGAAGACAAGAGTTTCTTTTCATTTTGATGTCTCAAACCCAAAACATAGTAGCTGTGATCAACAATCCACTTTCTCTGGAACCATCAACCCTTGTCCATCTCAATGGGCCTGCGAGCCGTGGCCAAACGTGGTCCTGCCCGGATCATAGATGCTGGTGGGCCAAGTGGCTAGAGTGGCTCCTGCTGCTGTGTCCTATTGCCATAGTTACCAGAGCAAGCCACGCAGGGCTGGAGTGTGGGGTTGGCTCACTTGTCTGTGTGTTCCTGAGCTGAGGCTTTCCAGGGGCGGGGGGAAAGCGTGTTTGCTGCCTGCACACTCAGTACACTTGTCCACGGGGCTGTCTGTCTGAACACAGAAAAACCTGTGGGAGTGTGCAGCTCTGGTCTGGGTCGCCCACATGTCTGCTCCAGGGCTCCAGCCAGCTCCCTTTACATCTGAAAACACTCATTGTGTCAGGAATGACATATTTCAAATACTGGGGGGGGGTGTCACAACCATGGGTGTAGGGCTGAAACGAGTGCTCACAAAAGCAAACATTCTCATTAAAATCCCATTCTAAGTTTGTCCTGGAATGAGCTGAAAAGTACGATTGATTTGCTGAGTTCTCGGCAAGGAAATAAATCACTGAACATGTGCAAAATGGCCACTGCCCTTAACCAAAATGGCGGCAATAGCATTGCTGATACTTTGGTTAAGGGCTCTTTCTTCTCTCACCGAGAACTCGTATCAGGACTGATATCTCAGTACTCGAGTTTGTGAGAATCCAGTTCCTACCCCCAAGCACAGAAATACTGAGATCCGGGCATACACACAAGGATAGGAGAGAGATCCAGGGCACAGATCCATGAGGCCACCTTCTTCCCGAATGCACCCTTTAAGCACCCCCACCCCAAACTTCTATGCAGCCGTCTAAACTTGAACTGATTTTCAAAGTGGCCCCTGGGAGGGAAAAGGGAATGGAGGGAAGGGGGGGGGGGGAGTTAGAATGGGACAGGAGGAGCACTGGCCAGGGTTTAGGCGGTAAGAATGGAATTCGAGGGCTTGCCACAGTTTAAGGGGACAGGGATTGTCCTTGACCTCCCACACCTCCCATCTTCCTGCCCTTAGTCAGTTCCCCTTCAGCGAATTTTGCACCTCCTCTGCCACCACTTTTACCTTCCCTAGAATTCCCTGCTCCTTCAACTGCCTTCACCCCTTCTCCCGTGTTGCCCACTGTGCCTAAAACTTCCTTCTCCAGCATGTATGCTCTGATCCTTCCCACTTAGGCTTCAAGTACCTTCTAAAAAGTCTACCTCTTTTATCAGGCTTTTCCTAGCTCCTTACCCCCATAGATTGCTCCCTGATGCTTCTCCTTATATTGTCTTATCCTTTTGGATTTCCCACCATCTACTGTAACTAAGCCAAGCACCTGCAACTTCTTGAATGTCTCTCTGACTCTCCTGCCTCCCTTGACCATCCTAGATTGTAAGACCTTCAGGGCAGAGGCTTTTTTAATCATGACTGTGTTCAGCAACAGTAGCATTGCTGTGACTATAAGTAATGATGATAAATAATGAAGAGGCTTACAAGAAAATCCAGCACCCAACAATTCAGGGGGAAAACAATGGGTGTTTTCAGACATGACACTAACCCCAGTTTAACCACACTTGAAGATTCCTTATACATGTTTCAGGGCTGTATTTGTGCCCTATGCAGCCCTGCAACATGCTTAAAAAATATTTAAGTGTGGTTCAACTGGGGTTATTATCATGTCTGAAAACACCCAATAATTCACACTGAAGTTGACTTTTGGCCGTTGAAGGCAGAGATTAGATCCCACAAACATTCACTGATAAAGATCAGTCTCTGACCTTTCCTTATAGATAAGGGAGATTGGCCTCCTGACAGTGGTGGCATTGGGTTTGGGCAGTCAGGCTTGCAATGTTGGGTATAAATGCAGCAGCGAATTGACCCAGCCTCACATCGGTGACTGAACAACTGGGAAACATCAACCAGCAGCAAGGATGAAGCTCCAGATTGTGGCTGCCGTTCTTCTTCTCTCTGTCCTTGCCCTAAAAGGAACAAACTCAGCAGCGGTGCATGTTGTAGACCATGACCTAGTTGTAAGTATATCATTACTTCTGTCAAAGCTGTAGCTTGTATGAGATTGGACTTTTCTGAATGAGACAGGACACCGATGGTCTTGAAACAGATATTTGTGTGTCTATGCACTGCACAGGGATTGGTTCAGGGAGAGTATCTCAAAATTCTGGGCTCCTTTTGGGCCTTCAACTATACTGCTTCTGGACCCATCAGGCACGGTGGGAGAAGAAACCTCCAGGTAACACTCCGCCCCACCCCCGGAAGCATCTCAAGCCTTCCACCCTTGACATGTATAAATCAGCTTAATTCCAGTGCCATATAAAAAGAGAGAACTACTTTTTCTCACTTGCAGAGTCTCCTTGGGAAAAGATCAGTGGTATGTATCTGCAGTTTCTCTCTCTCTCTTTGTCTCTCTCCTTGAGAATCTCTTGCTTTGTCTTGACAACTTCACAAGCAGGACACATTAGTATTTTCCTGTCAGGAGTCTTGTGTGAATCCGACACCGGACTGGACTCTACCTCTGAAGGCCAATCCTCTGATCCCCAATATCTGCTCCGGCTGGTGGGTTAGGTTCTGCTAGCAGCCCCATCCCTTCTGCCACGGCTGCTCTAATTGGATCAGACCCCACAGAAAGCCCTGTCCCCTCTGCTGCCCCGTTCTAAGTAGATCCAGCATGGCAGCAGCAGTAGTGTTAGCAAGTACAAGGTTAAGAGCTCTCCCTGCAAAATCCATTGTATAACCCCCTTCAGTCAATGGCTGCCTGAACTACTAATTAAAAACATCTTCTCCCTACAGAAATATTCCTAAACTGTGATGGATTCCCTCTTTGTCCTTCGTTCCAACAAACTATTTTTTCCCAGAGGAAGGAGTTAGAATAAGTGAGGCTGCACTCCTGATTCCAGTAATGTCCGTGACTGGCACAGAGGAACGGAGTCTCCCAGAAGAAGCGCCCCTGCCCTCATTCTGAGCAGTTGGGGGAATGTTCAGAATGATGAGTTTGTTATTTGGGACATCCACAATTAGGGATGGGCGAACAGATCGCAGTTTGGGTTCGGTTCGGCTGCATTCGGTTCATCCGTTCGGTTCGGCAGTTCGGTTAGTTCGCTGGGTTCGGGTTCGGCCATTCGGTTCTGCCGTTTGGTTCGGCTGTTCGGTTAGGCTGTTCGGCCGTTTGGTTAGGCCATTCGGGAAATGTTGTTATGGATGTGGGGTTTTTTTATATATATATTTTTGGTTTTTTATTGGGTTTTATATGTTTTCTTTTGTTTTTTATTTGGTTTTTTTGTTTTTATATGGTTTTTTTAAATTTTATTTTTTAATCTAATATTATATCTATCTATCTACACTAAATCTAACTGCTATTAACTATTCTAAATGCTATGAACTAAATNCCCCTCAGCTGAATTCCAGCCCCAACCTGTTCCCAGTTGATTGCAGCCACTGTGTTCATTAAGCTCTTATGGCCCCTCTGTGTGTGTGCCCCAGGGTGTTGACAGTAGGGCTGGGGCTGGGGGTGACATGGGGAAAAGAACAGCAACTGGTAATTTCTATCCCTTTATGACGATAGGTTGGCGCACTTACCAGCGGTTTATTGGTGAGTATGATAGAATGTTGACAGCTTAATTATCACACTTACATCTTAGGATGGTTGTTGCACTAAAGTCAGGGGTGTGGAAAGTTTCCCTCCTGTAGGACACTTAGCACAAGCTCTGCAGGCTGGATAGAAGTTGAGGCAGAGGTGTTAATAGGGGCACTTGGGATGGAGGAAGAGACGGGAGGGCCCGGATCATGAATATATGTCATGGAACCATCCACTGTCATTGCATGCAAGTCCTCATCTTAACTGCCTTCTCCTGAGCTCTCTCTCTCAAGGGCCACAGCTGCAGCAGGGAGCGTGGGCCTGTCAGGTTCATGAGCCCCCGTGCAGCTCCGCTTCCTGTCCCTATTCTAGCTACGCCCACTTTGGCACTTTCTGTTTTACATTTCTCACCATTGGCTGCCCTGAGCCAACTGGCAGGGAAGGAAGTAGGTTTCTTGTTTCCTTCAGCTGTATTCCAGCACGATGCAGGGTTATTCCTGTTCCTACAGCCATTGCCTCAAGATTGCCACCTATGCACAATTTTAAGGAACACTTATAAAAAAAAATACATGCTGCGGGGCCCTGCATTGGTGCCTTAGACAGGGCCTGCAACATGTATTTTCATAAATGTTCCTTTAAAAATGTGCATAGGTGGCAACCCTACCTTGCCTTCACTAGGCTCTTACTGGACCCTCTATATGTACCATGCTCTTGATGGTGAGGGGGGTGGCACAGGGAGACGAGCAGCAGATTGTAACCTGTGTCACTTTATTATTGCAGGGTGGCGGTGCTGGTGGTGCTCGTCCTGCTGGACTCCTTGGCACAGTAAGTATTACAAAATCTCTCCCTTTATTTAGCACAGTATGGTAGATGACTGTTAGACTGCTGTGCTCCAAGATTAGTTGTGCTGCTGCTAAACATGTGATGGGGTAGAGGGTGCCCTGACGGAGCACTCACATGTTCCTTCTTTCCCAACCCCCCCCTTGATCAGCTGTTGGGGAGGCAGGAGAATGAACATTCTCCCCCGGGTAGGGTGGCCAAGGGTCTGGGATTAACCCAGACCGCCGGTTTTTCTGGACAGCTCCAGCTGTCCATGATGAAAGGGGAACCGAACCATAAAAGCCTCTAGANAGTTTAGTTTCTTGAAAGCCTCTCCAACCCTGGTGCCTGGAAGTCTGCTCCTCAGTGACTGACTACACCTCCCTGTCATGTTGTTTGACGTTCCAGTGAAACTTTTTTTGCCACCCGAACTCACCCGAACGCAATCCGAACTGACCAAACTGTTCGGCCATTTCGCCGTTCGGTGTTCAGAATGTTTGTGTTCGTGTTCGGTCATCTGAACAGGCTGAGTTTGGGCCGAACTCTGAACTTCCGAACCGTGTTCGCCCATCCCTATCCACAATGAGCCCTTGCCCGGGAGGTGTGGGGAATGTGGCTTAGCCCTTATTTATTTAGAGTACAAGCTAATCCTGTCGCTCTTTTCCCGGGTGTGCACCTTTGCCATATGGTGGATGCTGTGGATGTGAGTACTAAGCTCTCTGCACTTCAATAGCATTTACCCTGGTGCCTCTTGTGACAGGAATGTGGGCTGGGTGGTGAGGAATCTAGTCACAAAGAAACCTCTTGGCTCTCATGATGGGGGGGGCTGTGTAATCAAATGCCTCAATTTCTACTTTGTCTGCCTCAGTTTCTCCATTCTCTCATCCCCGACTCCCTTTCATCCCTGTGATGGGGTTGGGGTCTTTCCACTGTCCCCCTTCCTGGCCCGCTGTGACTCGGTATCCCCACTTACAGTCTCCCTGGATACAGCTCTCTCCAGAACTGCCCCAGTCTGTACAGGAGTAACTATCCTGCCACGTGAGTCTGCTTTGCTTGCACATCTGGCAGCTGCCTGGGTGTGAGGTGAAGCAGAGCCATGGGGGCCATCTGTGTAAAAGCGCCCTTTGTTCCCTTGTGGTAAAGAGCATAAAACCAACATGCATGTTACATACATGTTCCTACATGGGTACTCTGTGTAGTACTGTATAGCCATGTTTGGTGTCTAAATGATCAGTGTAATGTATATAACTACACGGTGTACAAGCCAGAATAAAATCATAGCACAGATGATAGATACAGCCAGTGATAACCCAGTAGAGACCTAGACATGGAGATATGGTTGCACTTGGAGGGACGTGTAATTGGATGGAGAAATGCCAGACAGATAAATATATCATCCAAACCCATAGAAAAGACAGCAATCCAGTCCGTGTCCTGGAGCAGCAAGAGAAAAGGCTGCAGTAAGTGCAGCTCAATTGACTTCCTAGAGGTGCAGTTAGATTGGAATGGGACCTGGGGCATAAAATGGCACCCGCCCCCCCACTCTTCTCCCAGCTGCAGGGGACACAGCTGCAGCAGGGAGTGTGGGCCTGTCAGGCTCGTGAGTCCCCGTGCAGCTCCGCCTCCTCTGTTCTACCTACGCCCCCGTCATCACTTTGTACCCTACATTTCTTACTGTGGCTGCCCTGTGTCCACTTGCATGGAAGGAAGTAGGTTTCTTTGTTTCTTCAGTTGAATTCCAGCAGGATACAGGGTTATTCCTGTTCCTGCAGCCATTGTCTTCACTTCGCTCTTATTGAACCCTCTTTGTGTGCCCTGTTCTTGATGACAGGGGTGTGGGTGGCACAGGGAAAGGAGTAGCAACTTGTAATCTCTGTTACTTTATTTTTGTGGTGGACCCCTTGGTGCAGTAAGTATCACCTCCGCCCACCCCTCCACAGCATGGGGGTGGGGTGGCAGGCGAGAGGCCCCTTGCCATGCCCACCTAGCAAGGGCGCTGGATGGCTAGGGAGAATTTCCTGCTGCTGGGCTGCGTTAGCCCCAAAGGTGCCTCCTCAAGGAACAGTGCCTCCTCAAGGAACCCAGCCAGGGTTGCTAGGCAACCCTGGCCGGTGAGGATAGGTAGGGATCGGTCACGTGGTCCCCGATCGAGAGGCGGGGCTCACGAGTCGACGAGCCGAAGCTCCAGCCCCACTTGCGGCTGGAGCTCCAACAGAGAGGCATGCCCCTCCCCCCCCGGCACTGTGGGTCCTTACCAGTCGCCATTCAGGACCAGGAAGGAATTTTTTCAGGAACCCTAATCTGGCCTGAACACGGGTCTCATTTTTTGCCTTCCTTGCAGTGTGGTTATTTGGCTAATTGGTTATCCCTTAGAAAGAGGGTGTTGTTGTGCCTGTACATCATTGTCGCACTCTGGCAGGGGTCCAGTACAGAAGTTAGAGTAGGTTAGATTTATCATAATTAAGAGTCATCTCCTTAAGAGATGGGGAGGCCCACCCGCCGGAAAATCAGGGTATGGCAAGCGGCAGGGCAGCCTCCCTGGGAGGAGTGTCGAGCGAGGGTGGTAGGGACAAGTACAGTTCCCCGTCTGTAGGGACCTTTATCCTTACTCGCATTCAAAGGATTGGCTCTCTCTCGCCTGTGGCTGAGGCCACTGAGAGGGCAAAACGTGATGTTCACGGTTGGGGTGGTAATCGAGGGTACATCGAAACCACCCCTGATTTGTTGGGTTACTGTTATATAAGTTAAGTTCAACTTATCGCACTAGGCGATTTGCCCCCACCCATTTGTTGATTGTAATTCGATCTGAATAAAGAGTGCGGCCGTTAAAACTCAGCATTTTGAGTCCTGTCTCCTTCAGTGCGTCGGCAATTACTAAATTTCTAATTACCACAATATGGTAGATGCAAATTGTTTTACAGCCCAACCCTTCTTCCAGAGGCTTTCTGCTTCTGCAACCACCACAGCTGGGAATTTCAAAGAGGTCAGGAGGATTTGGACGCCCAGTCCTTGGAATTTCAATAACAGCTGGCTGTCCATATTCATTAAACACATAAAAGCCAGCACTTTGGGGAGTGTCGCATGTCCCTTTGCTACAGGAAGTTCCCCCTGACCATGTCATGAGGGAGAAAAGGCTGAAGGGCGTGTCATAAGTTTATTTACTTCTGGAGATTCATGCCTTAGCTTGGACCAAATCCAACGATCATTCAAATTGATGAAAGGAAGCCTTCTGGGCCCTTGGAGGTGTCTTGTAAAATCTAGAGTTCTCGCCTCAGCTGCAACCAGCACTGTCTGATCAGGACAATGGATAAGACCTCTTCCTCCTCCCCAAGCTTTTTATTCTTGGAAACTGTGAAACAAACACCAGTATACCAAACAATAACAATACTGGGCAGACTCAGAGATCTATGTGAGAGAGCACTCTAGACACTTTATTTAATTTATTTATTTATTTATTTATTTCAATTTGTATCCTGCCCCTCCTGCGAACAGCTTGGGGCGGCTAACAATTTCATCATAAAAACAATTATAAAACAAAATATTAAACAATTCATAAAAACACTACAATAAACAAACTGGGATAAAAACAACAAATAAATAAGGGTGGGGGAAGATAACCTCCCCAATCCTCCCCACCCCAAAGGCCTGGGCGGACAGCCAGGTCTTACAAATTTGCCAAAATGTCAAAAAGCTTGGGGTCAAGCAAGCTTCCTCCAGGAGGGAATTCCAAAGGCGCGACCCGGCCACCGAGAATGCCCTCTCCATTGTGGCCCCCCGCTTGATACGGGGAACCTCTAAGAAGGTACCCCCGGTGGACCGAAGGAGCCGCTCTGGGATGCAGAGGGCGAGGTGGTCCCTGAGGTATGAGGGGCCCAGACTGTGAAGGGCCTTATATATTAGCACCAGTACCTTGAACCTGGCTCGGCTCGCTATCGGCAGCCAGTGCAGAGTCCGGAGCACAGGTGTTATATGCTCCCGATGGCCCGGCCCTGATAGAAGACAGGCCGCCGCATTCTGCACTAACTGCAGGCTCCGAACCAGGAACAAGGGCAGCCCCATGTAGAGCACATAGCAGTAGTCCAGTCTCGAGGTGACGAAGGCATGGATGAGGGAGGCCAGGTCCGGGCCAGAGATGAACTGACACAGCCTCTGCACCAGATACAACTGGCAGAAGGCAGTCTTTGCCACTGCCTCCACCTGCTTCCCCAGGTGGAGGTCTGCGTCCAAAATCACCCTCAGACTCCGAACCTGCCGAGCTACAGTAGGGCGAACCCCCCCAACCAGGGGGGCCGACACCTCCCTCACTCTCCCCACCACCATCACCTCCATCTTATCGGGGTTGAGCTTCAGTCTGCTCTGCCACATCCACTCCACCATGGCCTCCAAACACTGGGATAGCAGCCAGATGGCAGGGTCTGAGTCAGCTGAAAAAGAGAGGTACAACTGAGTATTATCAGCATATTGGTGACATCGCACCCCGAACCCTCTCACAGCCTCCCCCAAGGGCTGCATGTATACATTAAATAACAATGGAGACAGAATGGAACCCTGCCGAACACCCCAGGATAAAGCATGGGGGCAAGATGTCTCAGCTCCCAGCACCACTTGAATGAATGTACTGATTTTCAGAAAATGGGAGATGTGAATCCTTGGTAGATTCTAGAGGTGGGACCCCGGGCCCATTACCAGCTACCGGATTTACCGGTTACCGGTTCTCTAAAAACCGGATTCCCGGATTAAATCCGGTATACCGGTACCGGTTTTATTTCATTGATTTCAATGGGGCGCTGTGTCCCCATTGAAATCAATGAAATAAATTAATTCCTTCCCCCTCCC
>QEPC01013102.1:115493-138621 GCA_003113815.1 Sphenodon punctatus | reverse complement strand
GGCTGTGGAACTCCCTTCCGGAGGAAGCTCGCCTGGCCCCAAGCCTTTTAACATTTCGGCGGAACTGTAAGACCTGGCTGTTTGCCCAGGCCTTTGGGAGGGAGGGTGGGGAGGGATGATTTTAGTCCCCCACCCATTTATTTATTTATTATTTTTCTAGCCCTGTTTTATAATGGTATATTTTATATTTAATATTTTAAAATGAATTTTAAATGTTTTATTATGATTGTTGGAAGCCGCCCCGAGCTGCGTTGCAGGAGGGGGCGGGGTATAAATGGGGGAGAGTTCATTCTGGATTTGCAACTTCCCTGTGAGCGCGTAAGTGATTATTCAGTCATAGAGCCTGAGGAGAAATACAAGGCATAGGCAGAATGTCTGCAGTCCTGGAGCCAAATAATCAGTTCTGCCATGGCGAACTTTCATGCTGATGCTTCATATTGAGCCTTCTGCAAGTCAGGCTGTCTCCAGCCTACAGACCTGGTCTCTGCTGGTGACCAGGTCTGTGCAGGTTTCTGAAACAGCTGTTCTCCCTGAGAGTCTCCCCGCTCCCAGTCCCTCTAAGTGCAGGTCCTGGGTCTCTTTATAGGTTCTCTGTGGCAGGCAGGTCACTTGACTCAGACCTTTACATGACACCAGTGAAAGGTGGCCACTTAGGGTATTTTCAGACATTACGTGGTCAATGTCAACCACAGTCAATTCCCTGTGGTGGCTTGGACCACGTAACGTCTGTTGGGGGGAACGGATGTTCCCCCCCAGATGTTAGCACGGCGGGGAATCAAATTCACTACGCAAGCGGCCGAAGTGGTGGGACCGGAGGCCGTCGAGTGGTGAAGGCGATTCCCTGCCGTGGTGACCCCCGGCGTCACATCTGGATGGCGGCCATGGCTTGGAATCCCCGCAGGGATTCTGGCCCATGGTCATAGCGGGCAAGCGCTGTGGCGGCATTGGCCGTGGCGGCCACCCGTCTCTGCAGAGGGCGGGTGGCGGGGCGCGTGGAGGGGGAGGGGCCATGTGGCCACATGTTGCACTGCATGGTCCCGCCCCCTCCCCGATTCCCCGCCAGGATCCCCAGGCACGTCTGTTAGGGCGTGACGGATCATCCTGGCCAGGGATGAATTCATTGATTTCGTGATGGGGCCAATTGGCCCCGTCATGTCTCAAAACACCCTGTGATGCATCTGGGACTAGGCACAAGCCTATTAAATGGTCAGTCTGGTGCTGTGACAGATCTGATTACCCCCTTTGCACCACCCCCACCCACCCCAGCCCGGATTTTAAGAACCATTCCCATCATTGTTTGAGGTAAAAGATCACATGACACAAACCAGGCTCTGTGCACGTGGGGAGCTGAGACTGTGGGATCCAAGCTGTCCAGGAGGGCAACGAGTTCTCCTAGTACAGTAATGCAGCCTTCAGGGGAGCCCTCACCCTCTGGCACATTGCAAGAGGCAGAGACGACTCAGCTACTGCTTCTCTCTCCTTCTGTGTCTGGCAGGGAGCTGTTGTGCGACACCTCTTAGCCTCTGTCTGATTCCAGAGGTCACAGTACTTGGTTTCCTGACACAGTCCCGCACCCCAGGGGAAAGTTCAGTTACAGCTAATGGGATTCAGACACCGTATTTCCTGTAATTGCCACACAATGGCTCTCCATATCTGTTAGGCAGCTTTGAATATCTCACACAGAACATGCAAGAGTGACACTTGTCTCTCTGTTACAGGATGCTGGCTCCGGGCTTGACCATGACCATGACCATGACCATGACCATGACCATGACCATGACCACCACCACCATGACCACGACCACGACCACGACCACAACCACCACGACCTTGTGAGGAAGAAAAGACTGGTGAGCATAAGTGACATTTGTGTTTGGAGGCTGGCATCTTTCCTTAGACCAAATTCAAAGTCCATTGTCTGATTTAGACCTGGATTGGATCTCTGTCAGCTTCATTCTAAAGAATATTGTTGTTTGTTTAAATAAATACCAATTTAGTTTTTTAAAAACATTGTGGCCATTGATGTCATGGCAAACTGTAGCTGCGGAGCAGCCTGCAAAGCAGGAACTGCATATCCCTTTGCAATATGGGCCTGCATGACCACCCCACCCCCCTATTCTAGTAATTCCTGCACTGCTTCCCAATAACAAAACATGAAAGCTCTTCTGAGACATCGCAGCTGGGAGATTACATCTGGGGTGAAGAGAGAAATTGCTAATGGAGGTGGGATGATTCCTTGATAGAGCTGAATAGGTCAGCCTCCTACAGAGTCCTATAGAAGGTGGTATTGGAAAATTAGCAAAACGGAATAATCTCTGGCTTTTTCTCTTACGATCTGAAGCGGTCTTGGTGGTGGTGGTGGGTGTATTGAGAATGCACTTGGCTGCAGGCTCTTTCATACTGTTTTGGTGTCTGTGACCTCATTGTAACTCGAGGTGTCCCATAGCCCGCACTGGGTATGAGGAGGAAGTGCAAAGCTAGAGCAGGGGTTTGGCTTAGCGCCTTCTTCCATTTGAGGCAGATGAGCTGCCCCGTTGTGAGGTGACCCTGTACTTAAGACCCTTGAAAGGGTTTTTCTGGTTATTCAGTCCTGAATGTCCATCTCTGCCATGGAGAACTGCGAGTGCCTAATCCTTGTTAGATCAGTTGCCTCTCATCCCGCTAGAAACTACTGATAAGACAGATCAGTCTCACTTCTCTCACAGGCGCTAGAGGCTGATTGCTGAGGGTCTGATTTAACCCAGAAAATCAGTGACACCCACTGCATTTGCATACAATTCTGAGGAATAAAATACAGAAACGCCTGTCCTCTTTTCTAACTGCAAAACCCTAGAAAGAGAAGGAGCACAACAACCACACTCATAGTCAGACTTGCCGGCAAGAACTCATCCTTTCAGACACATACATACGTGTCCAGGCATTACAGCGCAGTAGCTATCCTGCTACTGAAAAAGGGGCCATCTGAAAGCAGGAGCTGCTGGGGTGTGAGCATCATAGAAAATGGACCATCATAGCACAGATGCTAGATAGACAGCCCGGTAGATACATGGAGATACGATTGAGCTTGGAGGGATATGTAAATGGTTGGAGAAATGCCAGACAGACAGATAAACATATCATCCAACATGTTCTAGAGAAAAGGCTGCAAAAAATGAAAGCCCAGTGTATGAATGTACTTCCTAGAGGTGCAGGTAGATTGGAATGGGCCCTGGTGTATAAAAGGCTCCCACCCCCCTCTCCCAGCAGCAGGGGATGCAGATGCCCCAGGATGCATGGGCCTGTCTGTTTTGTGTGCCCCATTGCAACTGCACCCTGTGTCCCTATTATAGCTGTGCTCTAGGGAATTTCTGCCCTACATTTCTGACCGTGGCTGCCCTGATCCAACTTGCATTGAAGGAAATAGGTTTCTTGGTTCCTTCAGCTGAATTCCAGCACAATACAGGGCTGTTCCTGTTCCTGGTTACTGCGGCCATTGGCTTCACTCGGCTCCTATTGGGCCCTCCATGTATGCCATGCTCTTGTGACAGGGGTGTGGGTGACACAGGGAGTGGAGCAGCAGCTTGGAACCTCTGTCACTTTTTTATTACACAGTGGTGAATCGCTTGGCTTAGCAAGTATTACAATATATCTACGTTAATTACCACAACATGATAGATGACTATTAAAACAAGTGACTGAACCCAGAAAACATTTTCTCCTGTCTCTCAGGAAGCATAGGCTGACTTCATGCCAAAGGAATGTGGCACTGAAGGAAATAGCTTTCTTGGTTCCCTCAGCTGAATTCTAGCCCCAAGACAGAGACCTGTTCCCAGTTGATTGCAGCCTTTGCCTTCACTGAGCTCTTATCAGACCCGCTCGTTGTGACTTTACACTGAAAGAAATATGTGTCTTTGGGGATGCGAACACATGTGTATCTGTTCTGTCTAAGCACTGTGACAAATTTCTGTCAAACATTAGCCCCCCCACCCCCTTTGCTCCTCATAAAACATCCAAGTGCAGCCTGGATCTTCTCTTATAAAGCATTAATAAATTGTCATGTGATTGGTCCTAGAGACCAAGTCCAACTCTTAAAATGTCCATGGGATAAGGCTGTAAGATCAGAGAGATAAATACATCATCCAAATAAAAATCCAGTCGGTGTCCTGGGCACACGTGATGAGCAGCAGGAAGAAAGGGTTTTTCTAGGTAAAGTTCAACTCCGTTTCAGCCCTACACTTCAGTCTAATCTAGTGTGTATGGGAGGAAATAGCTTTCCTAGTTCCCTCAGCTGAATTCCATCCCCAACCGGCTCCCACTTGATTTCAGCCACTGTGTTCATTAAGCTCTTATACGTGCGTGCCCCAGGGTGTTGACAATAGGGCTGAGGCTGACATAGGGGAAAAACCAACAACCGTTAACTTCTATCCCTTTATTACGATAAGTTACCGGACTTCTCGGCGGTTTACCGGTGGTGAGTATGACAGAACGTTGACATCTTAACTATCACAATTGTCACAATTTGCAAGTCAAAAAGAAAATTCAAAATTGAGGAAGCATAATGTAACACAACAAAACATTTCACATTTATAAAAGATTCAGTGTCACATGATTGGTCCCCTAGAGACCAAGTGCATCTGTTAAAATGTCCATGGGATAAGGCTGTAAGATCAGACTGATTAAATACATCATCCAAATAAAAAGGAAATAAAAATCCAGTCAGTGTCCTGGGCAAATGCGATGAGCAGCAGGAGGAAAGGATCCTACTCGGTAAAGATCTACTCAGTTGGAGCCCTGAGCTTCTTGCTCTTGGTCTAATCTAGTGTCTATGGATGGAAGGGCCCCTCAGCTGAATTCCAGCCCCAACCTGTTCCCAGTTGATTGCAGCCACTGTGTTCATTAAGCTCTTATGGCCCCTCTGTGTGTGTGCCCCAGGGTGTTGACAGTAGGGCTGGGGCTGGGGGTGACATGGGGAAAAGAACAGCAACTGGTAATTTCTATCCCTTTATGACGATAGGTTGGCGCACTTACCAGCGGTTTATTGGTGAGTATGATAGAATGTTGACAGCTTAATTATCACACTTACATCTTAGGATGGTTGTTGCACTAAAGTCAGGGGTGTGGAAAGTTTCCCTCCTGTAGGACACTTAGCACAAGCTCTGCAGGCTGGATAGAAGTTGAGGCAGAGGTGTTAATAGGGGCACTTGGGATGGAGGAAGAGACGGGAGGGCCCGGATCATGAATATATGTCATGGAACCATCCACTGTCATTGCATGCAAGTCCTCATCTTAACTGCCTTCTCCTGAGCTCTCTCTCTCAAGGGCCACAGCTGCAGCAGGGAGCGTGGGCCTGTCAGGTTCATGAGCCCCCGTGCAGCTCCGCTTCCTGTCCCTATTCTAGCTACGCCCACTTTGGCACTTTCTGTTTTACATTTCTCACCATTGGCTGCCCTGAGCCAACTGGCAGGGAAGGAAGTAGGTTTCTTGTTTCCTTCAGCTGTATTCCAGCACGATGCAGGGTTATTCCTGTTCCTACAGCCATTGCCTCAAGATTGCCACCTATGCACAATTTTAAGGAACACTTATAAAAAAAAATACATGCTGCGGGGCCCTGCATTGGTGCCTTAGACAGGGCCTGCAACATGTATTTTCATAAATGTTCCTTTAAAAATGTGCATAGGTGGCAACCCTACCTTGCCTTCACTAGGCTCTTACTGGACCCTCTATATGTACCATGCTCTTGATGGTGAGGGGGGTGGCACAGGGAGACGAGCAGCAGATTGTAACCTGTGTCACTTTATTATTGCAGGGTGGCGGTGCTGGTGGTGCTCGTCCTGCTGGACTCCTTGGCACAGTAAGTATTACAAAATCTCTCCCTTTATTTAGCACAGTATGGTAGATGACTGTTAGACTGCTGTGCTCCAAGATTAGTTGTGCTGCTGCTAAACATGTGATGGGGTAGAGGGTGCCCTGACGGAGCACTCACATGTTCCTTCTTTCCCAACCCCCCCCTTGATCAGCTGTTGGGGAGGCAGGAGAATGAACATTCTCCCCCGGGTAGGGTGGCCAAGGGTCTGGGATTAACCCAGACCGCCGGTTTTTCTGGACAGCTCCAGCTGTCCATGATGAAAGGGGAACCGAACCATAAAAGCCTCTAGAGTTCCCCTTATGAAGTATTACAAACTATCTGCCTTAATTACCACACTATGGCAGATGACTGTTAAATGAATTGATTGAACCCAGACAACATTCAGGGGCCTCTCAGAAAAGGCAGGCTGGCTTCAAGCCAAAGGAATGCGGCTAGTGGCGGTGCAGAGCTGTCCGCTATTTCTAATTCTATTATAGTAGCACCTCCTGGTGCCCACAGTGTCCCCGGCCACTTACACAGACACACAACAAAAGAACGGTCCCTGCTCCAAAGTTTGACTAATGAAGTTGGGAGACAATGGATGCAAACAGAAAAGGGGCCTGGAGGGAGTGCGAGGTAATGAATGGTGAGAGGGCCTGAGATCAGTGTAATTAATTAGCAACAGATGCAGCGCTCCAACTTCCTAACTGCTCTGCCCCTAGCGTCTCTCCCATGGAAGTGGTACCGATATCCCCACTTTGCTCAGCTCATCACATCCCTCGGCAACATTAAAACCTTGCCAGGTGTCATGGGCCGACGAGTGGGGCGGGGCCAACCACGGCGCGCGGGCCCGGCTCCGGTGCCGGTGGCGCCGAGGGAGCTGGAGGCCCCGCCTCCGACGTCCCCCCAGCAGGAGGGCGGGGCGCCCCCTGCTGTACAACACGCCCCGGTAGGGCCCCAGGATGAGAGGCCAGCAAGAGGCCAAAACCGGAAGGAAGCCACGCCCCCCCTGCGGCGCTCCGCACGCTTGCGGGGGCACGCAGAGGGGCGGGGCTAGGCATATAAAAACCAGCGCCGAGAGACACTCGGCGCTGGTGATTGAGTGGAAACCGGCCCCGACTGAGCTAAGTAGTGCGCGCGTGATTAAGCCCTAAGGACTTAGAGCATTATTGAAGTGTGTGTGTTCGTGTTGCCCTTCCTACCCCTTCCCTTGCCGCAAGTGAACGAGTGAGTGTTTAGAGTGTGACGCCTGATCCCTAACCCTTCTTCCCTCCTGGAGCTACCTTGGAGTTTCCCCCCCTGCTGTATCTGACTGAGCCCCGTTTGCCATCTTGTCTCCCTGGGCCCTAACCCCTCCGTTCCGGGCATGCCTTCCTCACGTTTCCCCCCTGTCCCTCCTGGAGTGTGGGAGCTGCGTGTTGGAGACCGACTGGGTTCCTGTGGCTCAGGCCCCTACTCCTCACCGAGCGCCCTATGATGATAGGGGCCTAAGTTCCAGGTGCGCAAGCCCAAGGAACGGCCCACACACTATCCTGACGGGCTTGTATTCCCAGATAGAACCTTTTCCGAGTGGGGGCCTGGGCGTGTGCGTGGGGTTACTCGACAGGTGGGAGGGTTGGGGGCTAGGCCCCTCCCGGGTCCCCCGGTTCGACGCCCCTTTCCCCTGCCCCACTGACACCAGGAGGATTCTATGGCAGAGTCACTGATCCAGCCTGTGAACGTAGCCCTTTCCCACACAGTAAATGCTGGAACGAGACTCCATGCTCACCTGTCACCCAGAGACTCTACAGTCATGTATTAAGCCCTATCTTGTTTGTTTTGCAACTATCACAATTTACAAGTAAAAAAAAGAATTCAAAATGGAAGAAACGATGTAAAGCAATAAAAAAATTGACATTTATAAAACATTAATAAATTGTCATGTGATTAGTCCTAGAAAACAAGTACAACCCATGGGATAAGGTTGTATGGTCAGACAGATAACTCCCTCATGCAAATAAAAATTTGGTCCGTGTCCTCAGCATGATGAGTAGCAGGAAGAAAGGGTTTTACTAAGTAAAGTTCAACTCCGTTTCAGCCCTACGCTTCTTGCTCTTGGTCTAATCTAGTGTGTATGGGAGGAAATAGCTTTCTCAGTTCCCTCAGCTGAATTCCAGCCCCAACTGGTTCCCACTTGATTGCAGCCACTGTGTTCATTAAGCTCTTATGGCCCCCTATCTGTGTGTGCCTCAGGGTGTTGACAATAGGGCTCAGGCTGACATAGGGGAAAAAACAACAACGGGTAACTTCTATCCCTTTATTACGATAGGTTACCGGACTTGTCGGCGGTTTACCGCTGGTGAGTATGACAGAATGTTGACATCTTAACTATCACAATTGTCACAATTTGCAAGTCAAAAAGAAAATTCAAAATTGAGGAAGCATAATGTAACACAACAAAACATTTCACATTTATAAAAGATTCATTGTCACATGATTGGTCCCCTAGAGACCAAGTACATCTCTTAAAATGTCCATGGGATAACGCTGTAAGATCAGACCGATTAAATACATCTTCCAAATAAAAAGGAAATAAAAATCCAGTCAGTGTCCTGGGCACACGTGATGAGCCGCAGGAAGAAAGGGTTTTACTCGATAAAGTTCAACTCCGTTTCGGCTCTACACTTCTTGCTCTTGGTCTAATCTAGTGTGTATGGGAGGAAATAGATTTCTTAGTTCCCTCAGCTGAATTCCAGCCCCAACCTGTTCCCAGACGATTGCAGCCACTGTGTTCATTAAGCTCTTACGGCCCTCTCTGTGTGTGCGCCAGGCTGTTGACAGTAGGGATGGCGCTGGGGGTGACCTTGGGAAAAGAACAGCAACAGGTAACTTCTATCCCTTTATTGGATAGGTTGGCCCAGTTGTCGAAAGTTTGGTGAGTATGACAGAATGCTGACATCTTAATTATCACAATTAGGCATGGGCCTGTCAGGCTCGTGAGCCCCCATGCAGCTCCACGTCCTGTCCCTATTCTAGGTACACCCCCTTTGGCACTTTCTGTTTTACATTTGTCGTTGCACCCCAATGAGACACAGAGACCATAGCTGGTTTCAAAACTGGCCACACTCTTTATTCAATCAGGATTCAAAACGAGGCCGGTGGGCAATTTTGGGTCCAGTATGCTATCTACATAACAAGCTTTTTAACTTGGTTGCTCATGTGAATGTGCTCTCCAGCGTCAGTACCCTTAACCATCAACCTCCCCCTTCCGACAGCGCCCTGGATCTGGCTGAAAAGGGGGACAGGCCCAACTCTGGGCGCGAGTGAGGAGGTGGGTGCTCGCAGGTCAGTGGACCGCACATGTCCTTATTAAGACACGCCTCCCAGGGTCATGACCCCAGTGTGTGCTGCGCCCTGCATCACACTGAATATCACCTCCCCATTTCTTAAGGCGATGACTCTTCCTATGCTATTCCTTTCCTATTTAGCCTATTATAGCATACTGGACCCCTGCAGAGTGCGACAATTAATTACCCTTATCTCCTTCCTTGACATAATTTACTTCATCACCCAATTATTCCTTTCAAAAAATCCTTAAGGTCCCAAATTACCCTATTAACCATAATCAGCTTAATTGAATTATACAACATCAATGAAGCCAATAATACATTAAAACTGAAATACCTGTAGCTGATTATCATACTTTGCCAAATATTTCATCCTATTTAAGCCTACTCTGCACTATTAAGGAGGCAAAACCAGCAGTCCTTTATAAGAAGGCTACCCGCCAAAATTCCTTCTCGGTCCCCTAATGGCAACCAATCGAAAGACCACAGTGCTAGAGGGGAGGTGGGTGGGGCTTACTCTTTGCATGCAGGATGCCGAATGCCGCTGGCGTGGCCTTGAGTGACTCCGCCCCTCCTACAAGGGGTGGGTGCACTCGGTCTCCCTGCGCCTAGCACCCATAGCACTGGCGCCCCAGGATTGCTAGAATGCTCCCTGCCACAGCCCCTCCTCTGACCGGGGGTGCCACAAATTCCCCGTTGCCTCCATGGCTGCAGCGAAGGGGACTTCTCACCAATGGCTGCCCTGAGCCAACTTGCAGGGAAGGAAGTAGGTTTCTTGGTTCCTTCAGCTGAATTCCAGCACGAGACAGGGTTATTCCTCCTGTTCCTGTAGCCATTGCCTTAGGGTTGCCACCTATGCACATTTTTAAGAAACACTTATTAAAAAATACATGTTGTGAGGCCCTGCACTGGCGCCTTAGACAGGGCTTGCAACATGTATTTCTCATAAGAAATAAATGGGAGGAAATAGCTTTCTTAGTTCCCTCAGCTGAGTTCCAGCTGCAGCCTGTACCCAGTTGATTGCAGCCACTGTGTTTATTAAGCTCCTATGGCTTCTGTGTGTATGTGTGTGTGTGTGTGCGCGTGTGTGCCAGGCTGTTGACGATAGTGCTGGGGGTGACACGGGGAAAAGAACAACAACATGTAATTTCTATCCTTTTATTATGATAGCTTGTCCCACTTCTCGGCGGTTTACCAGTGGTGAGTATGACAAAATGTTGACATCATAATTATCACAATTTGCAAGTAAAAAAGGAAATTCAAAATTGAAGGAGCATAATGTAACAAAACAAAACATTTCACATTTATAAAACATTCATTGTCACATGATTGGTCCCCTAGAGACCAAGTAAAACCCTTCCAATGTCCATGGGATAAGGCTGTAAGATCAGACCGGTTAAATACATCATCCAAATAAAAAGGAAATAAAAATCCAGTCAGTGTCCTGGGTACACGTGATAAGCAGCAGGAAGAAAGGGTTTTACTATGTAAAGTTCAACTCCATTTCAGCCCTACACTTCTTGCTCTTGGTCTAATCTAGTGTGTATGGGAGGAAATAGCTTTCTTAGTTCCCTCAGCTTAATTCCAGCCCCTTCCCAGTTGATTGCAGCCACTGTGTTCATTAAGCTCTTAAGGCCGCCTCTGTTTGAGTGTGCCAGGGTGTTGACAGTAGGGATGGGGCTGAGGGTGACATGGGGAAAAGAACAGCAAACGGTAACTTCTGTCCCTTTATTACGATAGGTTGGCAGTTTATTGGTGAGTATGACAGAATGCTGACATCTTAATTATCGCACTTTCATTTAAGGATGGTTGTTGCACTAAGTTCAGGGTGTGGAAAGTTTCCCTCCTGTAAGCCACTTGGAAAATTAGTACAAGCTCTACAGGCTGGAGAGAAGTTGAGGCAGGGGTGTTAAGAGGGGCATTTGGGATGGAGGAAGGGACGGGAGAACTCGGATCATGAATCTATGTCATGGATCCATCCACTGTCCTTGAATGCAAGTCCTCATCTCAGCTGCCTTCTCCTCATCTCGCTCTCTGAGGGGACCCAGCTGCAGCAGGGAGCGTGGGCCTGTCAGGCTCGTGAGCCCCCGTGCAGCTCAACGTCCTATCCCTATTCTAGCTACGCCCACTTTGGCACTTTCTGTTTTACATTTCTCACCAATGGCTGCCCTGAGCCAACTTGCAGGGAAGGAAATAGGTTTCTTGGTTCCTTCAGCTGAATTCCAGCACGATGCAGGGTTATTCCTGTTCCTACACCCATTGCCCTAGGATTGCCACCTATGCACAATTTTAAGGAGCACTTAAAAAAAAATACATGTTGCGGGGCCCCGCATTGGCGCCTTAGACAGGGCCTGCAACATGTATTTTCATAAATGTTCCTTAAAAAATGTGCATAAGTGGCAACCCTACCTTGCCGTCACTAGGCTCTTACTGGACCCTCTATATGTACCATGCTCTTGATGATGGTGGGGTGGGGGTTGCACAGGGAGAGGAGCAGCAGCTTGTAACCTGTGTCACTTTATTATTGCAGGGTGGCGGTGCTGTTGGTGGTGGACCCCTTGGCGCAGTAAGTATTACAAAATTTCTCCCTTTATTTAGCACAGTATGGTGGATGACTGTTAGACCAAGTTACTGAAGCTAGATAACATCCGAGGGCCTCTCTGGAAGATTAGCCTGGCTTTGTCCAGCTTTCCCCACTTTGTCTCAGATCATGAATCTATGTCATTGATCCATCCACTGTTCTTGTATACAAGTCCTCATCTCAGCTACCTTCACCTGAGTTCGCTGTCTCAGTACTTCAGGGTAGGGACTGGATCCAGGGGTCAGATCCAGGAAGTGGGAACTGGCCCAATGAAACAGGGCTGTGGGCCAGGATTGGCCCATGTTCTATTCTGGAGGTTCCCAAACACCAGACTAAGTGGAGGTACCCAGATAGTGCCCTACGGCCTCTCAGGAACAGTTGACCTGCTTTAAGCCATCGGGATGTGACTAGCATTGGTGCACAGCTGTATGCCATTGGTAATAACATTGCTATACATCATTGCAGTAGTGGCTGCCCCAGGGGAGGCCCACTGCACCTGCACGTCTGTCAGGGGTTGCAATTCAGACGGGACACACGTGTGTCGGCGTGAAGCGGACAGAAGCAGGGCTTCTGTCAGTCTGAAAACCCCCATGGCCAGGGACCCATATTGACTGCATTTTCCCCACTGCGGCCCGTGGAGAAACTCTTCTCTACCAAGCTAACCGGGCCTGCTGCCTGACTGGCCTCTTTGAAGAATCTGGGTCCAGTTTCTCTTGTGCCAAAATTAGCCAATTTCTCGGGTGATGTGATTGAATCCAGGGTTCATGTGTTTGGGGAGTACAAGAGGATGTGGTTGCACCCTCCCCTCATCCCACCCCTTCTGCACCCTTTGTGTGAGGAGCAGGGCTACATTGGAAACAGGCAGGGGTGAAAGGGCTCCCAGGCCACAGCCAGCTGGGCCTGCTGCCAGACTGGTTCCAGTAAGGGAGCTGGGCTCAGGTTCACCTGTATGTCGTTCAACCCGTTTCAGGGTGATTAGATGAAATCCAGGAGTGATGTGACAGGACAAGCGGTTGCACTGGGAGACTTAGGCGCAGTCGGGAATTAGGGGTAGGCAGAGTGGAGCGCAGCCTTGCTCGGCCTCAGGCTGTAGGGCCTCAGAGACAGGTAGTGAGAAATCTCACTGATATTGCAGCTTAGCATTGACTGGTAAGTAGAAGCAGCAGGGAGGCTGACTTTGCTGGGGCAGCTCTTTGGATAATTGTCTTAGTGATAATCACAAGGGGGTTAGATTTGGGGAGCCTTCATGCTTCCATAGTTGGGTGAGGCCGACACTGCCAAGAATGTATTTAGCCATTTGCATGCGTCATCGCAATGGCGATAAGTCAATTTTTTTTCACACCATGGTGCTTGCTCCTATCTTGTTGTGTAGAGTCACACGAGATAGGGCGGGCCAGAACCTAGCACAGTATGGGACAGCGGGGAGAGCCGGGCACACAATCTGTCCCCCTGCAGCCGTTACAAGCCCTTCCCTGCCACGGGTCGGGTAGAGGAGCCGGCCACACAGGGCTGGATGCCTGGACTCCTGTCGTGCTACAGGATTGGGTGTGCTGCCGCTCAACATCTGATGGGGGAGAGGGGGCCCTGACGGAGCCCTGGCATGCTCCTTCTCTCTTCCCCCCCCCCATTGATCACCTGTTGGGGAGGCAGGAGAATGTGCATTCTCCTCCGGGTACGGTGGCCAAGGGTCTGGGATTATCCCAGACCGTCCATTTTTCTGGACAGCTCCAGCTGTCCATGGTGAAAGAGGAACCAAACCATTAAAGCCTCGGGATTTCCCCTTATTAAGTATTACAAACTTTCTACCTTAATTACCACACTATGGCAGATGACTGTTAAATGAATTGATTGAACCCAGGCAACATTCAGGGGCCTCTCAGGAAGGGCAGGCTGGCTTCAAGTCAAAGGAATGCGGCTAGTGGTGGTGCATAGCTGTCCACTATTTCTAATTCTATTAAAGTAGCACCTCCTGGTGCCCACAGTGTGCCCGGCCACTTACACAGACACACAACGAAAGAACGGTCCCTGCTCCAAAGTTTGACTAATAAAGTTGGGAGACAATGGATGGAAAGAGAAAAGGGGCCTGGAGGGAGTGCGAGGTAATGAATGGTGAGGGAGCCTGAGATCAGTGTAATTAGCAACAGATGCAGCGCTCCGGCTTCCTAACTGCTCTGCCTCTAGCGTCTCTCCCATGGAAGTGGTACCGATATCCCCACTTTGCTCAGCTCATCACGTCCCTCGGTAACATTAAAACCTTGCCAGGATTATTCTATGGCAGAGTCACTGATCCAGCCTGTGAATGTAGCCCTTTCCCGCGCAGTAAATGCTGGAACGAGACTCCATGGTTACCTGTCACCCAGAGACTCTGCAGTCATGTATTAAGCTCTTTCTTGTTTGTTTTACAACAATCACAATTAACAAGTAAAAAAAATAATTCAAAATTGAAGAAACGATGTAAAGCAATAAAACATTTGACATTTATAAAAAAATGAATAAATTGTCATGCGATTGGTCTGAGAGAACAAGTACAACCCATGGGATAAGGTTGTATGGTCAGACAGATAACTCCCTCATGCAAATAAAAATCCAGTCCGTGTCCTGGGCACACTTGATGAGCAGCAGGAAGAAAAGGTTTTAGTAGGTGAAGTTCAACTAGGTAAAGTTCACCTCAGTTTCAGCCCTACGCTTCTTGCTCTTGGTCAAATCTATTGCGTATGGGAGGAAATTGCTTTTTTATTTCTCTCAGCTGGATTCCATCCCCAACCTGTTCCCAGTTGACTGCAGCCACTTTGATCATTAAGCTCTTCTGGCCCCCTCTGTATGTGTGCCCCAGGGTGTTGACAATAGGGCTCAGACTGACATAGGGGAAAAGACCAGCAATGGGTAACTTCTATCCCTTTATTACGATAGGTTACCGGACTTGTCGGCGGTTTACCGGTGAGTATGTCAGAAAGTTGACATCTTAATTATCACAATTTGCAAGTAAAAAAGAAAATTCAAAACTGGGAAACATAATGTAACACAACAAAACATTTCACATTTATAAAAGATTAATTGTCACATGATTGGTCCCTTAGAGACCAAGTACAACTCTTAAAATATCCATGGGATAAGGCTGTAAGATCAAATCGATTAAATACATCATCCAAATAAAAAGGAAATAAAAATCCAGTCAGTGTCCTAGGCACACGTGATGAGCAGCAGGAGGAAAGGATCCTGCTAGGTAACGTTCTACTCAGTTTGAGCCCTGAAATTCTTGCTCTCGGTCTTATCTAGAGTGTATGGGTGGAAAGGCCCCTCAGCTGAATTCCAGCCCCAACCTGTTCCCAGATGATTGCAGCCACTGTGTTCATTAAGCTCTTATGCCCCCCTCTGTGTGTGTGCCAGGGTGTTGACAGTAGGGATGGGGCTGGGGGTGACATGGGGAAAAGAACAGCAACAGGTAACTTCTATCCCTTTATTACGATAGGCTGGCGAGCTTCTCGGAGGTTTGGTGAGTATGACGGAATGCTGACATCTTAATGATCGCACTTTCATTTAAGGATGGCGGTTGCATTAAGTCAGGGGTGTGGAAAGTTTCCCTCCTGTAGGCCACTTTGAAAATTAATACAAGCTCTGCAGGCTGGATAGAAGTTGAGGCAGGGGTGTTAAGAGGGGCATTTGGGATGGAGGAAGGGACGGGAGGGCCCGGATCATGAATCTATGTCATGGATCCATCCACTGTCCTTGATTGCAAGTCCTCATCTCAGCTGCCTTCTCCTCATCTCGCTCTCTGAGGGGACCCAGCTGCAGCAGGGAGCGTGGGCCTGTCAGGCTCGTGAGCCCCCGTGCAGCTCCACATTCTGTCCCTATTCTAGCTACGCCCCCTCTGGCACTTTCGGTTTTACATTTCCCACCATTGGCTGCCATGAACCAACTTACAGGGAAGGAAGTAGGTTTCTTGGTTCCATTAGCTGAATTCCAGCACGATGCAGGGTTATTCCTGTTCCTACACCCATTGCCTCAGGATTGCCACCTATGCACAATTTTAAGGAGCACTTATAAAAAAATACATGTTGCGGGGCCCCGCATTGGCGCCTTAGACAGGGCTTGCAACATGTATTTTCATAAATGTTCCTTAAAAAATGTACATAGATGACAACCCTACCTTGCCTTCACTAGGCTCTTACTGGACCCTCTATATGTACCATGCTCTTGATTATGGGCGGGGGGGCAGGTGGCACAGGGAGGGAGAGGAGCAGCAGCTTGTAACCTGTGTCACTTTATTATTGCAGGGTGGCGGTGGCGGTGGTGGTGGACCCTTTAGCGCAGTAAGTATTACAAAATTTTCCCTTTATTTAGCACAGTATGGTAGATGACTGTTAGACCAAGTAACTGAACCTAGATAACATTCGAGGGCCTCTCTGGAAGAGTAGGCTGGCTTTGTCCAACTTTGTCCCGGATCATGAATCTATGTCATTGATCCATCCACTGTTGTTGAATGCAAGTCCTCATCTCAGCTACCTTCTGCTGAGCTCGCTCTCTCAGTGCTTCAGGGTAGGGACTGGATCCAGGGGTCAGATCCAGGAACTGGAAACTGGACCAATGAAACAGGGCTGTGGGCCAGGAGGTTCCCAAACCCCAGACTAAGTGGAGGTACCCAGATAGTGCCCTACGGCCTCTCAGGAACAGTTGACGTGCTTTAAGCCATCGGGATGTGACTAGAATTGGTGCAGAGCTGTATGCCATTGGTAATAACGTTGCTTATGCATCATTGCAGTAGTGGCTGCCCCAGGGGAGGCCCAGAGGAGTTACACTGCACCTGCACGTCTGTCAGGGCTGCAATATAGACAGGACACAAGGGCGTCAGCATGAAGCGGACAGAAGCAGAGCTTCTGTCGGTCTGAAAACACCCATGGCCAGGGACCCATATTGACTGCATTTTCCCCACTGTGGCCTATGGAGAAACTCTTCTCTACCAGGCTGAGCAGGCCTGCTGCCTGACTGGCCTCTTTGAAGGAGCCGGGTCCAGTTTCTCTTGTGCCAAAATTAGCCGATTTCTCGAGTGATGTGATTGAATCCAGGGGCCATGTGTTTGGGGAGGACAAGAGGATGTGGTTGCACCCGCCCCTGGTCCCACCCCTTCTGCACCCTTTGTGTGAGGAGCAGGGATACATTGGAAACAGGCAGGGGTGAAAGGGCTCCCAGGCCACAGCCAGCTGGGCCTGCTGCCAGACTGGTTCCAGTAAGGGAGCTGGGCTCAGGTTCACCTGTATGTCGTTCAACCCATTTCAGGGTGATTAGATGAAATCCAGGAGTGATGTGACAGGACAAGCGGTTGCATGGGGAGATTTCAGCTCAGTCGGGAATTAGGGGAAGGCAGAGTGGAGCGCAGCCTTGCTCGGCCTCAGGCAGCAGGGCCCCAGAGACAGGTAGTGAGAAATCTCACTGATATTGCAGCTTAGCATTGACTGGTAAGTGGAAGCAGCAGGGAGATTGACTTTGCTGGGGCAGCTCTTTGGATAATTGTCTTAGTGATAATCACAAGGGGGTTAGATTTGGGGAGGCTTCATGCTCCCATAGTTGGGTGAGGCCGACACTCCCAAGAATGTATCTAGTCATTTGCAGACGTCACCGCAATGGCCATAAGTCCATTTTTTTTTCACACCATGGTGCTCGCTCCTAGCTTGTTGTGTAGGGTCACACGAGATAGGGTGGGCCTGATCCCAGCACAGTTTGGGCCAGCGGGGAGAGTCGGGCACACGATCTGTCCCCCTGCAGAAGTTACAAGCCCCTCCACGCCACGGGTCGGGCAGAGGAGCCGATCACACAGGGCTGGATGCCTGGACTCCTGCCTTGCTGCCGAATTGGGTGTGCTGCCGCTCAACATCTGATGGGGGAGAGGGGGCCCTGACGGAGCACTCGCGTGCTCCTTCTCTCTTTCCCCCCCCCCCCACTGATCAGCAGTTGGGCAGGCAGGAGAATGCGCATTCTCCTCCGGGTACAGTGGCCAAGGGTCTGGGATTATCCCAGACCGTCCATTTTTCTGGAGAGCTCCAGCTGTCCATGGTGAAAGAGGAACCGAACCGTTAAAGCCTCGGGATTTCCCCTTATTAAGTATTACAAACTTTCTACCTTAATTACCACAGTATGGCAGATGACTGTTAAAGGAATTGATTGAACCCAGACAACATTCAGGGGCCTCTCAGGAAGGGCAGGCTGGCTTCAAGCTAAAGGAATGCGGCCAGTGGCGGTGCAGAGCTGGCCGCTATTTCTAATTCTTTTAAAGTAGCACCTCCTGGTGCCCACAGTGTGCCCGGCCACTTACAGACACACAGCAAAAGAACGGTCCCTGCTCCAAAGTTTGACTAATGAAGTTGGGAGACAATGGATGGAAACAGAAAAGGGGCCTGGAGGGAGTGCGAGGTAATGAATGGTGAGACGGCCTGAGATCAGTGTAATTAGCAACAGATGCAGCGCTCCGGCTTCCTAACTGCTCTGCCTCTAGCGTCTCTCCCATGGAAGTGGTACCAATATCCCCACTTTGCTCAGCTCATCACGTCCCTCCGCAACATTAAAACCTTGCCAAGATTCTATGGCAGAGTCACTGATCCAGCCTGTGAATGTAGCCCTTTCCCACGCAGTAAATGCTGGAACGAGACTCCATGCTCCCCTGTCACCCAGAGACTCTACAGTCCTGTATTAAGCCCTTTCTTGTTTGTTTTGCAACTATCACAATTTACAAGTAAAAAAATAATTCAAAATTGAGGAAACGATGTAAAGCAATAAATCATTTGACATTTATAAAAAAATGAATAAATTGTCATGCGATTGGTCTGAGAGAACAAGTACAACCCATGGGATAAGGTTGTATGGTCAGACAGATAACTACCTCACGCAAATAAAAATCCAGTGGGTGACCTGGGCACACTTGATGAGCAGCAGGAAGAAAGGGTTTTAGTAGGTAAAGTTCACCTCAGTTTCAGCCCTACGCTTCTTGCTCTTGGTCTGATCTAGTGTGTATGGGAGGAAATTGCTTTTTTATTTCTCTCAGTTGAATTCCATCCCCAACCTGTTCCCAGTTGACTGCAGCCACTGTGATCATTAAGCTCTTATGGCCCCCTCTGTATGTGTGTGCCCCAGGGTGTTGATAATAGGGCTCAGGCTGACATAGGGAAAAGACCAGCAACGGGTAACTTCTATCCCTCTATTACGATAGGTTACCGGACTTGTCGGAGGTTTGGTGAGTATGACGGAATGCTGACATCTTAATTATCGCACTTTCATTTAAGGATGGCGGTTGCACTAAGTCAGGCGTGTGGAAAGTTTCCCTCCTGTAGGCCACTTTGAAAATTCGTACAAGCTCTGCAGGCTGGATAGAAGTTGAGGCAGGGGTGTTAAGAGGGGCGTTTGGGATGGAGGAAGGGACGGGAGGGCCGAGATCGTGAATCTATGTCATGGATCCATCCACTGTCCTTGAATGCAAGTCTTCATCTCAGCTGCCTTCTCCTCAGCTCACTCTCTCAAGGGCCACAGCTGCACCAGGGAGCGTGGGCCTGTCAGGCTCGTGAGCCCCCGTGCAGCTCCACATCCTGTCCCTATTCTAGCTACGCCCCCTCTGGCACTTTCGGTTTTACATTTCTCACCATTGGCTGCCCTGAGCCAACTTGCAGGGAAGGAAATAGGTTTCTTGGTTCCTTCAGCTGAATTCCAGCACGATGCAGGGTTATTCCTGTTCCTACACCCATTGCCCTAGGATTGCCACCTATGCACAATTTTAAGGAGCACTTAAAAAAAAATACATGTTGCGGGGCCCCGCATTGGCGCCTTAGACAGGGCCTGCAACATGTATTTTCATAAATGTTCCTTAAAAAATGTGCATAAGTGGCAACCCTACCTTGCCGTCACTAGGCTCTTACTGGACCCTCTATATGTACCATGCTCTTGATGATGGTGGGGTGGGGGTTGCACAGGGAGAGGAGCAGCAGCTTGTAACCTGTGTCACTTTATTATTGCAGGGTGGCGGTGCTGTTGGTGGTGGACCCCTTGGCGCAGTAAGTATTACAAAATTTCTCCCTTTATTTAGCACAGTATGGTGGATGACTGTTAGACCAAGTTACTGAAGCTAGATAACATCCGAGGGCCTCTCTGGAAGATTAGCCTGGCTTTGTCCAGCTTTCCCCACTTTGTCTCAGATCATGAATCTATGTCATTGATCCATCCACTGTTCTTGAATACAAGTCCTCATCTCAGCTACCTTCACCTGAGCTCGCTCTCTCAGTGCTTCAGGGTATGGACTGGATCCAGGGGTCAGATCCAGGAAGTGGAAACTGACCCTTTGTAACAGGGCTGTGGGCCAGGATTGGCCCATGTTCTATTCTGGAAGTTCCCAAACCCCAGACTAAGTGGAGGTACCCAGATAGTGCCCTACGGCCTCTCAGGGACAGTTGACCTGCTTTAAGCCATCGGGATGTGACTAGCATTGGTGCACAGCTGTATGCCATTGGTAATAACATTGCTATACATCATTGCAGTATTGGCTGCCCCAGGGGAGGCCCACTGCACCTGCACGTCTGTCAGGGGTGCAATTCAGACGGGGCACCGGGGTGTCGGCGTGAAGCGGCCAGAAGCAGGGCTTCTATCTGTCTGAAAGCCCCCATGGCCAGGGACCCATGTTGACTGCATTTTCCCCACTGCGACCTTTGGAGAAACTCTTCTCTACCAGGCTAAGTGGGCCTGCTGCCTGACTGGCCTCTGAAGGAACCGGATCCAGTTTCTCTTGTGCCAAAATTAGCCAATTTTTCGGGTGACGTGATTGAATCTAGGGGTCACGTGTTTGGGGAGTACAAGAGAATGTGGTTGCACCCGCCCCTGGTCCCACCCCTTCTGCACCCTTTGTGTGAGGAGCAGGGCTACGTTGGAAACAGGCAGGAGTGAAAGGACTCCCAGGCCACAGCCAGCTGGGCCTGCTGCCAGACTGGTTCCAGTAAGGGAGCCGGGCTCAGGTTCACCTGTATGTCGTTCAACCCATTTCAGGGTGATTAGATGAAATCCAGGAGTGATGTGACAGGACAAGCGGTTGCACGGGGAGATTTGGGCTCAGTCTGGAATTAGGGGAAGGCAGAGTGGAGCGCAGCCTTGCTAGGCCTATTAGGAACAAATAATAAAATAGGACTCAGAATTACTTTCTGTCACAGGCTGTGGAATTGGATAGCAGAAATTCTGATTCAGCCCAGAAAACCTGGAATAACTTACAAAGCAACCAGACTATCCCTCAAGCTAGCTCCATGTTTCCCAATTTATGCTAGACTCCGCAATAGCACACCATATCCAGAATTATCCCATCACAGTTTGGGCCAGCAGGGAGAGCCAGCCACACGTTCTGTCCTCCTGCAGCCGTTACAAGCGATGCCACGACACGGGCTAGGCAGAGGATCCGGCCGCAGAGGGCTAGATGCCTGGACTCCTGCTGTGCTCCAAGGTTGGGTGTGCTGCTGCTAAACATCTGATGGGGTAGAGGGGTCTGGGATTATCCCAGACCACCCATTTTTCTTGTCAGCTGCAGCTGTCCATGATGAAAGGGGAACCGAACCATTAAAGCCTCTGGATTTCCCCTTATGAAGTATTATAAACTATCTACCTTAATTACCACACTATGGCAGATGACTGTTAAATGAATTGTTTGAACCCAGACAACATTCAGGGGCCTCTCAGAAAAGGTAGACTGGCTTCACGCCAAAGTAATGCGGCTAGTGGCGGAGAACAGCTGTCCACTATTTCTAATTCTATTAAAGTAGTACGTATGGGCGCCCAAAATGTCCCAGGCCACTTACACAGACACACAACGAAAGAACGGTCCCTGCTCCAAAGTTTGACTAATGAAGTTGGGAGACAATGGATGGAAACAGAAAACAGGCCTGGAGGGAGTGCGAGGTAATGAATGGTGAGAGGGCCTGAGATCAGTGCAATTAGCAACAGATGCAGCGCTCCGGCTTCCTAACTGCTCTGCCTCTAGCGTCTCTCCCATGGAAGTGGTACCGATATCCCCACTTTGCTCAGCTGATCACGTCCCTCGGCAACATTAAAACCTTGCAAAGATTCTATGGCAGAGTCACTGATCCAGCCTGTGAATGTAGCCCTTTCCCACTTTGTAAATGCTGGAACGAGACTCCATGCTCCCCTGTCACCCAGAGACTCTGCAGTCCTGTATTAAGTCCTTTCTTGTTTGTTTTGCAACCATCACAATTTACAAGTAAAAAAAAGAATTCAAAATTGAGGAAATGATGTAAAGTAATAAAAAAATTGACATTTCTAAAACATTAATAAATTGTTATGTGATTAGTCCTAGAGAACAAGTACAACCCATGGGATAAGGTTGTATGGTCAGACAGATAACTCCCTCATGCAAATAAAAATCCAGTCCGTGTCCTCAGCACACGTGATGAGCAGCAGGAAGAAAGGGTTTTACTAGGTAAAGTTCAACTCCGTTTCAGCCCTACACTTCTTGCTCTTGGTCTAATCTAGTGTGTATGGGAGGAAATAGCTTTCTTAGTTCCCTCAGCTGAATTCCATCCCCAACCTGTTCCCAGTTGATTGCAGCCACTGTGTTCATTAAGCTCTTATGGTCCCCTCTGTTTGAGTGTGCCAGGGCGTTGACAGTAGGGACGGGGTGGGGGTGACATGGGGAAAGAACAGCAATTGGTAATTTCTATCCCTTTATTACTATAGGTTGGTGGAGTTGCCAGAGGTTTAGTGGTGAGTATGACAGAATGTTGACAGCTTAATTATCGCACTTACATCTTAGGATAGTTGTTGCACTAAAGTCAGGGGTGTGGAAAGTTTCCCTCCTGTAGGCCACTTAGTACAAGCTCTGCAGGCTGGAGAGAAGTTGAGGCAGAGGTGTTAAGAGGGGCATTTGGGATGGAGGAAGGGACAGGAGAACCCAGATCATGAATCTATGTCATGGATCCATCCACTGTCCTTGAATGCAAGTCCTCATCTCAGCTCCCTTCTCCTGAGCTCACTCTCTGAGGTGACCCAGCTGCACCAGGGAGTATGGTCCTTTCAGGTTCGTGAGCCCCCGTGCAGCTCAACGTCCTGTCCCTATTCTAGCTACGCCCACTTTGGCACTTTCTGTTTTACATTTCTCACCAATGGCTGCCCTGAGCCAACTTGCAGGGAAGGAAGTAGGTTTCTTGGTTCCTTCAGCTGAATTCCAGCACGAGACAGGGTTATTCCTGTTCCTGCAGCCATTGCCTCAGAATTGCCACCTATGCACAATTTTAAGGAGTATTATAAAAAAATACATGTTGTGGGGCCCTGCATTGGCACCTTAGACAGGGCCTGCAACATGTATTTTCATAAATGTTCCTTTAAAAATGTGCATAGATGGCAACCGTACCTTGCCTTCACTAGGCT
>QEPC01013102.1:36575-80035 GCA_003113815.1 Sphenodon punctatus | reverse complement strand
AAAAAAGACATAGCTGAACTAGAAAAGGTACAGAGAAGGGCAGCAAAAATGATCAAGGGCATGGAAGGAAGGACTCGCGTATGGGGAGAGGCTTCATAAATTGGGGCTGTTCAGTTTGGAGAAGAGATGACTGAGAGGAGATGTGATAGAGGTCTATAAAACCATGAGTGATGTGAAACTAATAAACAAGGAGCAGTTACTTACCCTCTCAGCTAGGACTAGAACTAGGGGACACTCCATGAAACTCATGGGTGGCAAGTAAAAGAAAATATTTTTTCACTCAGCATATAATTGGGTTGTGAAATCTACTGCCAGAGGCTGTGATAAAGGCCAGTACTATAGCTGAGTTTAAAAGAGGTTTGGACAAGTTTCTGGAAGGATAGGTCCATTAGCAGCTATTAGCCAGACAGGATCAGGGAACATGACAGGAGCTGGGGGAAAACAACAGTGGATGGATCCCCCATTGTGACCTGTTGGGTGCTTCTCCCAAGCCACCGTGATTGACCACTGTCGGAGACAGGATGCTGGGCTAGATGGACCATTGGTCTGACCCAGTATGGCACTTCTTATGTTCTTATATTCTTATGTTCTTAACAAACAAAAAAAATAATAAAAACAGTTGAAACAAAAGGGGTTGTAGAAAATCTATGACCTTTATGAATGGGGGCAGGTGGAGGGGCACCTCATTCTAAACAACAGAAATAAGAAATGCGACGGGAGCAAAGACACAAAATATGCTGATCAGTCTAACCTCAGAATTTGGAAGGGAGGGGTTAAAAAGGGGGGAATGGGGGTAAATAAGGATAATAGGCGGAAAGGGGGAAATTAAGGAGAGGTTTGCAAGGCTAGGGCACTTGTGCAGAATAAAAAAAATAAGGAGAACAAAGATGGTTTGCCCCAATTCTCCCCCCACCCGAAAAAAAGACAAGTACACATTATGTGGGATTTAAAGGCTGCACTCTTTATTTACTGAAAGTTAAGGTCAGGGAGGGGGCATTCCTCCTCCTGGATCCAGCCTATGCTATGTTTTAAAACAATTAACTGTAACTGTTAACTTGTGCAGCCTGATGTCCCCTGGTGCCGCTAAACTTCTTACTGCCATTAGGTCACTCTCACTTCAGTCACCCGGCTGGTCAGGGAGGTACAGAACCTCTCATGACCAGAGTAAGAGGGAGGCGGCGGTTGCCCTGGGGACCGTCCATGTCCTCCGAGGTATGGCACGCCCTCCCCTCCTGGGCCTGGGTTGGAAGCTGGCCGCCCCTGCTCTAGCTCCGCTCGTGGCCCCGTCTCATAAGGAGCCGACTTAATGAGCAGCTAATTCTACCAAAAACCTTATAATTAATACCCTGGACCCCTGCCACTGCAAACCACCAGCACTTGCTTGGCTGGTTTGAGATCCCCCACCCCCGACTTCAGAGTAGCTGCAACAACTTGTCCTTTATCGTTCTCAGGTACAACTTGATGCCCACCTCTGAAAGGTGGACTCCGTCTTCCCTGTACAGCTCGGTCTGGGAAAAATGGATAACCTCATGGATGAGAGTGTCCCCACCATGGGAAATGACCAATTTCACCACTTCCCAATTGATTTTTCTGAGTGCCCTGTTGATTTTTCCCAGGCGAATTGCGTTGTTCCACCTAATCCTTTCTATCATGTGTGTCCAGACTAGGAAAGTGGTGGGCAATAGCCTGCATGCCTGTACGCAGTCCCTTTTTATCCAGCTACAAGTTCGAGGTCCGATCATTGTGGGAGATTGTTTTCACCCAGATGGATTATCATGATATCTGGGGCCGCCCCATAGTGGCCCCATGCATCAGGGGCATTAGCTGTTCCCACCTCATGCTGCTTCTGGCCTTCCAGATAATTTCTACTCTGTCACTGAGCCCCAGTTGGGTGCCCCAGTGTGTGTGGCCCACAGCTTTGCCTGGCCAATAGACAACGCTGTGTCCAACTATCCAAATCAATTTTTGCTGGCCCCTCGTTCCTGCTCCTTTAGAAAAAACAAATTGGTGTTAATCGGGATGGGTTGTCATTGGGGGAAGGTCTAGGAAATATGATTGGAATGCCGCTGATCTCCGCCTCCCTATCTCATGTATTTTGTCTGCTGAGAGCCCCAGCACCACCGTGAAACAGGCTGCGCCTATACGGAAGGAGTGGGACCAAACAGCTGGGCAGGTTGGTTAATCCATTGCAGGACCCTATGGAGGATGGCAGAAAATTGGTGATGGGTGACGGGTGAGCCATCCCTGTGTATGAGGAAAGGGCTGGGTAAAGGGCGGCGGATGGAAATGTACCGGTGCGCGGCCACTATTGGGCACAGTTTGGGCGAGCCGGTCCCCTGTAGTGTGATAATTTGTCCCTGAGCCCTCTGGTCAGTGTTAGACCTATGGAGGAAAACAGTGATGGATTTCTCCAGGATAGTTATGTCCTGGTAGCCAATCACTCTGTTAGCAAGGTCAGACCTGGAGGCAGCCGCTAATTTGCTTACACGAAAAGTCCCGAAAAATGACAACATGAATGCGATGGTGAATAAGGTGGCTTCAAAGGCATCGAAACATATCATAAAGTTCAAGGAAAGTGAGGTCCCGAGTTATTCCCGCCTGGGGCTACGAGGGGGGGGCCATGGGGCAGCACACCATTTCCCCCTGAAGTAGAGGCCGAAGCCCAGTGATCCAACCGCATCTGACTGAACCTGGAGTTCAACCTCCAGGAGCATTACCTGCCTCCATAGGATAACCCCATTGAAGGCAGACAGGAACCGTGCGCAAATTGTGAGGTCCTGCCTCATGTCCACCATCACACGGACATGGTAGGGGGGGAGGGGGGCAGGTTAACCGGTACCTTAGTGTAAAGCTGGGACAGAAATGCATGGCCCAGAGCAACTACCCAACACGTGAAGTTCAGGCTGTCCAGCAGGCTTTGTAGCTGCCGCACGGTAAGCTTATTGTGGGCGAGGAATTCTCTGATTGCCTCCAGGAGGGCTGACACTTTGTCAGGGGGGAGTCGGGACTCCTCCCTGACAGTGTCCACCTCTATTCCCAGGAATGTGAGCACGGTCACTGACCCCACCATTTTATCCGGTGAGAGGGATACCCTGAGCTCCTCCGCCACAGAATGGAATGTCTGGAGGAGTCTCTCGCAGTCACCTGTGCCCGCGGGGTCTAAGAACATTAAATCATCGATATAACGGATGACAAAACGAGACCGCGCTCTGTGTCGGACCAACCAGTCGAGTAAAGAGCTGAACCTTTCAAAAGCCGAACAGGAGATGGAACACCCCATCGGCATGGCTTTATCGAAGTAGAATTGACCTCGAAATTGAAAGCCCAGCAGCCTGAAATCATCTGGGTGGACCGGCAGCAGGCGAAAGACGGATTTAATCACACTTCACCAGGAGCGCCCCTGGGCCACATTCCCTGGCCATATTGACTGCTGCATCAAAGGATGCATAAGCGGACTGTGCAGAGTTCCTCGGGAATTGCGTCATTCACTGACTCCCCCCTTGGGTAGGACAGGTGGTGGATGAGGCGGAATTCACTGGGGGTCTTTTTAGGCACTATTCCCAGAGGTGAGATGTGTAGTGACACCATGGGTGGAGAATCAAACAGGCCGGCCACTCTACCTTCTGCTATTTCCTTTTGGAGCTTGGTGTACACCAAGTTCTCCATGCTTTGTATTGATTTGAAATTCTCCACCCAGGTCCTCACCCTGACCCTGCCTTCTGGGATCTTAAAACTTTCCTTGAAGCCTTGAACCACGTAGTGGACGTCCTCCCGCATGGGGAAGTTGTGCAAGACTCTGGCCAGGGCTGTATACTGTACCGGGGTTGGGGGCCTTGCTGCCACCCTCCCCCTGCCCTCCTTGTGGATATTTGGCTAGTGTTTTGCCTTTGCCATGGGGTCGCACCCAGTTGCATTGGCAGGCTGGGTGGTTGCCTGTGCAATGGGAACAAGCATGTCGGAAACAGCAAGGGGATCGGGTGCAACTTGTTCTCATAACAGTGATCGTGCATTGGTCGAAGCCCCATAACCCCTAGCAGTTTCTGATTAAGGTATTGCATCAAACACGGTTCCCCCATCACAGCGATTTGGTTTTGCCTTTGTAGGAGATCGTTGTTCCAGAATTTCTGTGATTTCCCTGGGGCTGACCATTATGCTTTCCATAAACATCCCTGAAGCTTCATCACCCCCACCCCCTTAGAACTCTCTTTTGCCATGATTTCTACTAAAGATTTGTAAACAGTTAAACAACTGCCAAGTATTGCTGTATTGTTCCCATGTCTTCTCCTTGGCCGTCTATAATCCTCTGTAGTCTCTTGTTTGACATTGTGAGTCATTGGAGAGTAACTGTCGTTCGTATTTGTATGCGATGCCCAGTAATGGTCCTAGCCTTTCCAGCATACTTGTATATTGTCTGCTGATCTGCATCAACTGGATGCGTGGGGGCCATCATATTGGAATACAGAAATTGTTGAACAGGATCAGGCCTTCATCTAATGAAGTCTTGTGTCAATGACAGTTTGAGCAACATATTTTATTTATCTATTTGCATTTTTACATACACATACCCTAGGCAGAAACTCCTCTTCCTAATTTTAGATGTTCTTGAGTATTTTTTTAAGTTGACAATTATAAAAACAATAGTTTTTGTGACACACCAGAATCATATATTGATTGATAACCATACAGAACGAGAGGGCTCAGTTGAGCCTAGGCCCTGAACTCTATGGGGACCCTTTGCAAAAAAAAAAAAAAAGTGGAAATTTTCAGAGTGGGCAGAGGAGGAGGAGGAGGAGGCCAACACTCTGCCCCCAACCACTCTGAAATTCCCTAGCAGGCTGCTTACAAAGGACCCCATCAAGAAGGAAGTTTTCAGAGTGGGCAGGGGTGGGATGCTGGCCTAAAACTTCCTTTCTTCCTGGTGGGGTTCAATCATTTTTGCAGGGGGAGGTAGAGCTGGCCATAAGCCTTGGGAAGGTCACAATTTCGAAAGACCACATCCCCTTGTCCTCAGGGGGTCCCACAATGGGGACATGAGCCCAGGCCCACCCCAGCCTATGTATATGGAGCTGGAAGCACAGTGAAGGAAAGAGCAAGGCACAAGACACAACAAGGGCAGGGGGGAGCCAGCAAAGACTGACCAGATCAAGAGTACAACAGGTTGGGGCCAGGAGCAAGGGTCTGCAGCAGGGCAAGGAACAAGAGCAACACACAGAACAAGTGAAAAATCATTCTTCCAATTCCAGCTTCCAGCAAGCCCTTTATGCTCACTGTCAGCCAACCAGGAAGCTGGGAGGTGGAGCAAGAGCTGGAGACAGACAGATGGGGTGGGACCACGGTAAGGCAGGAAAGGACTCATTAGGGGAGTGGCTACTAGGCAAAAGCTAAACTAATGCAGTGGCACTAGTAAGTCAGCTGCTACTATCAAATTTCAAAAGACATGAGTTCAAGGCTGGAGCCTGACAGATAGTTCATTCTGTCACTGCAGTTAATAACTAAAATTCCAGATAACTAATCAATAACCACATGACTTAGCAGTTAACCAAAACACCATTTTTAATTTTTTAACATAACTGGCATTTACCATTTTCCCTGTAATCCAACATTTCCACTTCTGGACCAATAGCAAAGGTGCATTCTGCAGACTTGAAGCAGATAGCCAATGTTAAACTGAATTAAACTTGAAACCATGGTTTTGGGGGATAAGCAGGAAAAGGATTATAGGCAAACGGAACCAGCTGGTAACTGTGGGATGGGCAGAAATACAGGAACATTGTAGTACGGTAAACAGTACAAAGCAGTAGAACAGTATTAATTGGTAGTCTGGTGTAGCAGCCGGGGATTCTGGAAGGCATTCACTCTTACTTGCATCCTCAGGGTCTGCTCTTGACAACCTCGTGGCTGGTCACTGATGTCATTTTGGGAAATTAGTATCCAGCCAATGAGTAGTCCCATGTCTCTCTCAGCCCGGTGTTCCCTCTCTGGGTAGATGGTCCATGCTACCCCCATCTGTGCTTGCTCAGAGTCCTGGGGCAGCTGGGGCATCGCCCTCAATATCTCCCCTGTCCACAGCCTACCTTTCTTGCATTGGGCAGTAGGTTGGACTAGATGACCTTGGAGAACCCTTTCAATTCTACGATACTTCATTCTTCAGTTCCCCCAGCCAGCTAGGCCCTACCTCCTGAATTCCTCACCCTGCCTCTGGGTCACACTGGGGACCTGCAGCTTGGCTAGGGTGGCCATACCTCCCCTTTAAAAGAGGATGCTTATGAAAAATGCATGTTGCAGAGCTGCGCTGATTCCCGTGCAGCCCTGCACTATGTATTTTCCATAAGCGTCCTCTTTTAAAGGGGAGGTATGGCCAACCTAAGCCTGAACCTGGTGCCTTGAGGGTCCCTAGCCTCCCAGGCCACTCTGCTTTGCATCCCCTTGCAGCTGGCCCCATTGGGGTCCTGGGTTGGCATCTGTAAGCCCCAGGTCTTACACTCCCATAGCTTCCGCAGCCAGCTAGCTAGGCCCTCCCACCTTGAGTCCTAACCCTGCCCTGGTTCATACCAGGCACCTGTAGCCCCAGCGCCAGGGTGCTGAGAGCTCACAGCTCCAACCTCCTCTTATTTCTCAGGAGCAGTTCTCTCCAGCAGAGCTTCTCTCTAGACCATGCTTGTCGCAGCTCTGCTGGCCAGGCACAGACCTTCCAGAATCCAGCCTAGAAGCAGAGCCCTTCCTGGCCCTCAGCCCTCTGGAGCCCTGGGAGACAGAGTTCTCCTTCCTGTCTCTTTCTAGTTCGTTCCCGTATTGATCTCTCAGCCCAGCCTCCTGAACTCCAGGCTAGCTCTGCTGGCCCCAATCAGCCCCTCTGTCAGCCCAGCTGCTGGTGTTACTTTGGCTGGCGCTAACCTTCTAAAAGGGGCAGGCTCCCTTTAAGCCTGCCCGGCTACATAGGTAAATGGGTAAAACCATTAAATAATAAACTCGATACTGCACAGTAACAACCAAACATTGTCGGTATAAATCGGTTACCGCAGACCCAACAGTTACCGCATAGTTAACCAGTCCAGCTCTATTCTTGGGGGGCGTTCTGGAATGATCTCCCACTAAGAGCTACGGAGGCAACGGACCTGACATTCCTTCACTTGGTCTTCCTTGTTCTGTTTTTAGTTTTCTGTGGGCTGCATTTTCTCACATCTACAATTTGGGGTTTTATACGAGGCAGGTAGGATACGCCATAGTGGCCTGTTGTATGCAGGAGTAGGGCTGAAGCGAGCTGCAACATTTTTACTCATGTGCAATTTCCTCATAGCGGGAATCAGGATCGATTTCCCAATACCGACGTGATTACTCGATTCTCACAATACTGTGAGATACTGTCCCAAGTTACTGACTTCCTTCTCACGGCGTCCCATTCATTTACCAGTTACCGCATTGCTGATGGTACCGTTTTGCTTTTGGGTTTGTTGTTTCATCTCACGCCTCAACTACTGTAACCTCCTCGTCGCTGGCCTTTCCCGCTCTCACCTTTCTTCCCTTATCTCTGTTCAAAACTCTGCTTCCAGGATCATCCACCTAGCCCTTCGCTCTGACCATGGCAGCCTCTCCTCTCGTCTCTTCACTGACTTCCTCTTCGAGGACTCCTCATCTTCACCTACAAAGCCCTTCACAACCTCACTTCCCCCTACTTCTCTGCCCTGATCTCCCTCCGAACCCCTGCTCGAGCACTCCGCTCCTCCTCCCTCACCCTCCCACGTCTCCCCTGCTCCCCCAACCACCTTCGTCCCTTCTCCCTCACTGCCCCGCATGCCTGGAACTCCCTCCCTGCCCTTATCTGCCTTGCCCCCACCCTCCACACCTTCAAATCCCTCCTCAAAACCCACCTCTTCTGCTCCGCCCTTCCTAACTCCTGCTAACCATCCCCACCCAGGATTATCCCCCACCTGTTAACTGTAAACTCCCAACTTACTGCAACCAAGCCGAGAACGTCTACCTGAGCTCCTGCCTCCTCACGAATGTCGCATCCCTTGTCTCTCCCTCTATTCCCCTTTCCCTGTCTCCCCTCCCCCGTCTTTAGTTTGTAAGCTTTCGGGCAGGGACCGTGTCTATCTTATTCCTTACATTGCTCATGCTATATAAATAATTAATAATAATAATAATAATAATTAATAATAATAAATAACACGATCCCAGTAAGCAGAAAGTCAGTAAATCGAGAAATGAAATATCAGTTGAGCATGAGAGCATGATTGTTGAGCTGAGAGGTTCTTGATTTGACTGAGATGGTATCAGTTCAGGAACCAGGATTTCAATGAGAATTCCCATTTTGGTGAAAACTCATTTCAGCCCTAGAAATGATCTTCTAATTGCTTCAGAGTCAGACCATGGACTGTCTGAATTCATCAAGCTGGAATGGACCGCGGAGGGCCATTCTACCATCTACCGTCATTTATCCATTTTAGCTTTTAAAATGTAGTTATGCTGTTTTTATGAGATACATGAGAAATTTTTGTTTTGCTCTTTGATTCATTTCTTACTTGGTATCTAGCCTTCAGAACCCAAAAGGTTGTCCTAGTCTGGAAGGAGCACATAAGTATCCAGTTCTTTCTTGTGTCCCTTCGTTGCAGAGAAAAGATTTAAAATACGACCCATGTGTAACCGAAGGGCTCAAAAGCTAAAGGATACACACACACACACACACACCACACACACAGATTGTTTTCAGATCTCATGATTTGAAATGAATATGGGAATAATTATTTACAAAGATTATTCACATCTTTGGATACACAACTGAATATCAGAATAGATCTTTGCCAGCTACATGATATTTTAGTAGGATCTGTCAGCAGTCTGTGAGCAGATTCTGTGGCCCTTTTCACACAGACACTCTAACACTGATAAAATGGGTGTTTTTATACATGTTTCAGGGCACCCAGAGCACACCTGCAGCCCTGCAACATGTATAATAAACTAACACCAATTTGATCAGTTAGAGTGTCTGTGTGAAAAGGGCCTGTGACTCATTATTCATTATACCCAGTGGTGCTTTGGTGCTGCCCTGCTGAATCAGAGGATGGGACACTGGAGAATAATAATAATTTTTATATAGCACCCCCCCTGCCATGGCACTTGGAGCACTTCACACAGAACAATTTAACACAACTTTTAATCCTCACAATAATCCTGTGAGGTAGGTTAGGCTGAGAAAATATTGTGACCGGCCTAACTTCACACCCAGTGAGTTTCTGGTTAAGGCAAAACTTGAACCAGAGCCTCCCTCTACCATTCAATCCTTAGCTTGTTTCTTGGTTAAATGCAAGTCGTAGATGTGTCTTTACGAAATTTAGGCGCAATGTTTTTGCTTCAGCAGCTCTATTAGAAGGTCACTACTTGGGTATCCCTAGATCAGAGAGGATTGGTCCACTCTGTGAGTTTGCAGAAATAGAGACCATAGAACATGTTTTCTTTGTGTGCCCGGCGTATGCGGTTCCTAGGTGCAAATACCTAAATGTTTTTAGTTTTAACCCATTTTATTCTTATGATTTGTTGCTTTCTATATATCTCAGCCCAATTGATTCCGAGGTTACAAGGTCGGTTGCTATGTTTTGTGAAATAGTAATACAAATTAGGCGCAATAGTGTTAATTTAGCTTTAGTTTAAACAGCCTCAGGTGTGTTGTTGATAGATGGTTATACTAATTAGTTTTTCAATATTTTTAATGATTTAATTGTTGGTTTTATGGTTTTAACTTAGCGCCTTTTGGTGCCTTGTTTTGTATGTGCAAACTGTAATTGCAATTGTAATAGCCTAATTGGGCTACACAATAAAGTGTTTCTTCTTCTTCTACCTCTCAATCCAGGTACTGCACACTTAGCCACTACACCGCACTGGCTGTTTTGTAAGAATTAAGATTTTTAATTTTGTAAGAATTACAAATTCTATCACCGACCTGGCAGACCTTAGAAGGGAGAAAACTCCACGCCAGTCCAGAAGAGACATAAAATTCTAAAACCAAAAAAAGAGTATGCTGGACTTTTATTTTGCAAAACTCTTGCTATCCCTTTGTGCAGAAGCAGGACAGATTTCATTGTCCTCTGCCATCTGTTACAAGGAAAGACACTGAACTCAAATAGTACAGTAACTAACTAGTGCTCCCCCCTGCCCCCCCCCCAGTAAAATGATTTAAGATTCACATGTAGCAGTTGACTGATGAGAAGACATATGAGGTTGCAGGACAGAAAGCAAAATGTTCAGACATCGTCGTTTGTGGCTTCTTCAGCCTATCCAGCTCATGAGCCTGGAAAAGTAAAATTAAGTGACAAATGTGACAGGGAAGCTTTCCTTTAACTAAGATTCTAGAAAGTTGAGTTTCATCCAGATTGCCAAAGCCACCTGGTTGCTGGGGTGGGCTATGGCTCAGGTAGTAGAGCATATGCTTTGCATGTATAAAGGCCCAAGTTCAATCCCCAGCATTTTCATTCCCCACCCCCCCCCATTTCAATTTAATTTTGTACCCTGCAGACTACACCACAGGTGTCTCGTAGCGGCTGACACAATTTGCACTAATTAAATACAATATAAATTCATAATAATCTAAACAATACATAATAATATAATAGTACATAATAATATAGATACATAATAATCTAAACAATATCTCAAATGTCAAACCCAATAGCAGTCCACTTCAAGAAAAGGTAAATATACAACCCCATCCCCCTCCCGCCTCAAACCCCAATCCCGATTCCCCACCCCAACCCATTCCCTTCGGCCTGCTCTCACCAAGCAGCCCCTTCCCTCACGCTGCACCCTCCTCACACCTGGGGCTGCCTTCAGGGGCTCCCCAATCCCTAACCCAATCCCACCCATTTCACCCCACAACTCCCAGCTCCAAGAGGCTCTGCTACAAATGAACGGCCTACAGCCCTGCCAACAGCAGCAATATTTTAAGCTGGCCCAAGCTCAACTGAGCCAGCTTCCAGACAGTACGGGGCCAGGGGCCATGGCAGGAGGGAGGAGGAGCACTCCAAAAGTGCTTCAATTCAGGATTTCTGGTAGCACAACCTGACTGAGGTCTCTGCCAGGGATCCTGGAACGTCTCAGGTAGCACGTCTGGACGAGCTGGATTTGAAACCCTGCTGCTGCCATGTCAGGTTGTAACAATACTGGGCTAAGATAGACCATTGGTCTGACTCAGTGAGGCAGCTCCTTGTGTATATAGAGCTGCATCAGCCTTATGATGCGAAGCTGGTGTCTGCAATGATTAATTTCTTCTTGAGAACATCCACTGGTTTGGACAGATTTTGGCATAAGACACCTGGACAGGTGGCCCTGTCTGGATGACTTCTTTCCCTATGGCAGTGTAGCTTCCCAAGATACTATTGCTGGTGCATCCCAGAATGGTTCCCATTATGTAGCCATTGGGGATGGTATTAAAGTGCCCATGCCCATAGCCCCAAATGACTTAGGCTGGTACTACTTTCCTCATACAAGGGGCTGTAATGTGGGGTCAAGTCCACTTTGAGCTTGTGGAGCTTAAACTGTAGGTAACAATGCTTCCTTGGGACCTGGAAAATCATGCAGAGTGGAAGCATGTCACATAGGGTGGCCGTACCTCCCCTTTAATCCAGGATGCTTATGAAAAACACATGGTGCAGGACTGCAGGAATGGGCTGGAACCAATGTAGCCCTGTACTGTGTATTTTTCATAAACATCCTGGATTAAAGGGGCGGTATGGCAACCCTAATGTCACAGTGGTAGTAGCACTTAGACCCAATGACTTCTTCCATGGTTCGGCCATGTTTGGGATGGAGAGCCTATATGCCAGAAACCAGTGGCGCCAGAGCCACATGCAGCTCTTTGGCTCCCCTTGTGGTAAATGGATGCAACTCTTGGAATTGGGAAACTGCCCAACTCTGCTCTATGCCTTTGTGAGAGGCTCACGTTAATCACTGGGTTGTGCACCCTATTACCTTCCCTGGTGGCTTCGGGGGGGGGGACAACTAAGTGGGGATTCAGTTCTCTGCCAGGATTGGAACCCGTTTCTTCTTTGCCTGGGGCATCCACATCGCTACGCTGCCATGAGTGATGATATCAACAAAGAAGTGTTAATCTCTCTTAGAACGACGAAGGTACCCTGAACTCACCAGGATCTTTTCTCCACATGTGGTCGTAGATTTTTTTCTATCTCTGGAAAACAAAGGGAAGGCTCTGTCTGTCCCAGGGAAAGTGCAAAAAAACCTGATAGTCTTACTTAATCAGTGGAGAAGAAGCTGATTGCTTGGCTGCTAGGGGAACCAGTCACTCATCTAGAAACCTGTGAAGAATGGGAACCCTTTTTAGTAAGAGTGTTTACAGGGCGAATCCTACCTTAGTTTCTTCAAATGGCTGCAGCAAACCCCACTGGGCACATTGCAACAGAGATGGATACTTTTTACATGAGAGAATGGATTTAGGAAGTGGCTCCAAATCCCTTTACAAGCAGATTTCTCTCAATTGTGACAGATCCCTTCCCAACCAAAGCACAAGGTTGGAATCTATGTGTTCGTAGATTCATAGATTCGTCTTGATTGTAAATAGTTTTTAAAGGATTAAATCACTGCTCGTTTCCCTTCCAAGTTGGGGTGGGGGCTCCAGCAATGGAATGGTGTTAGCCCTTTTACTCCCTTGGAGACAGGACTGTAATTATCTCCACCAGTGTTTTCCTGTAAACAGTGGGGTAAAATCTGGGGCTCCTTCATTGCATCTCTGACCAATTCAGTAGTAAAGATAGCAGGAGACTGCAAAAGACTTCAGTAGCAGTGGGGATTTTTAGTACACACTCGCACAGAGGGAGCATCTACAGAACTTTGTGTATGCTCAACCGGACCCTACACGGAAAGAGCAGGGAGTTACTTGATTCAGTTCTCTCAGTGATGCCATCATAAACTAGAGTCATCATCACCATGTGGGTGAATGGAACTGTGGTTCCAGTACTTCCGGACAGGAGAGAAACCGCTTGCCTCTGCTATTTCCCACCAACCCATCTATACTGTGAAGGCTCCTTGAAAACAACATTTCATGGTGTGCAGCTGTGGAGACTAGAACAGTGCAGATGGTTGGTGGGATGTTGGGATTGGGGAGAACACTCTGAGGACATGTGGCTGGCCAGAATTTGAAGAGAGCTGAGAGCCATATTTCCTACAGTGTTCAAAGACTTCAACTCTCCACATGCAAGAGATTGTCCCATAGTTTTGGGAGCCCACCTCAAGTTCATGAAAGATGCCTGCTGATTACAATAGCACAATGGGGATTGATGTCTGATTGGGGTCTTTTGGCACTTTTGCATTACAAATCATTAATGCTCATGGAAAACATTTCTGAACCCGTTCTGGAAAGACTTGGGTGGGACACATGCCTTTCACTCACTGGCCCGCTGCTATGTTCCTGAGAAGATGCTGCTGGCTAACAAGGGTCATAGACACAGGGCAAAAAACGGATGTGCTGGTGGCAAGGCGTCTCCCCAGCCCACTGCAGAGCAGGAAACTGTGGACACTACTCCCCAGGTCAAGGAGGGGCACTGAATAAAAGTGTGGGCCCGCGTTGGCCTGGAGTGGCCTGTGTGGGCAGCTGTTGGCCCAGGATACACCTTGGCGATTTTCCCAAGGACTCATTCTGAGCCAGCTGTCTACCCACTCCGGGGAAGTCCCGACTCCCAGACCAACATCTGGCGATGTGGGAACAGACAAGGGGGTGAATCCTGGGTCACTCACATCTGTTTTTACCCAGAGTCTGACATCCATCACAAAGGGCAAAGATAACACTTATCGTACTCGATGAGATGCCAGTGAGGAATCCCGACTCCAAAAATAAATTAAAGTACAGTAGTTCCATGCTGTTGCATCTTTCCCTTTCCTTCCCCTAGTCCCCTGCAGCAGGATAAGGCACACACAGAGCGCTTAATGTAGACTGGATAAAGGCAGTGCCTGCAATCAGCTGGAGTAGGAGTAGGAGGCGGGGCAACTGGTATGTAACAGGGCAGAGTGCCTGCTGGCCACTGGCCCTTTAAACCAGATAGCACAGGCCATTTGCAGGTGCTATAGGAGCTTCTGGGGCTGCACAGGAGGCAGGACAGCACCTAATTGAGTGGGTTTGGGTGTGGCTGTAGCCAGCCCAGGGCTGAGAAGGCTCAGAGCCAGAGAGAGAGCAGGACTGCTGCAGGGAACCTACTGAGTAAGGGATAAAGCCCACAAGGTACTGCCTGAGCTAAGGGGGTTCTGCTGGGGTATAGAGAAGTGCATGACCCTGGAGGGGGAACCCTTGTAGCAAGATACAGGCACTAGGAACCACTGGGAGTGGTATAATGGGAATATAGAGATTTAATATAGTGGTGGGACTTTGTACATAAAAGATTGTGAGCTATTCCCCAGAGCTGTGACTGGGGTGCCAATCCTGCAAGGACTTACAGCAGCCCAAGCCAGCAGCCCAGCACTGCCACATGGTAAAACAGGGATTAATACTGTTAGGGGTTCACATTTAACTAAGGTTATCCTGCGAGAGGTTGGATACAGCGAATGATACCGCATTGACACCTTTTGGCGGCAGCACTCCTGCGAAGAGAAGACGGGGCAGGGGAAGGAGGCGGAGGCCGTCACAACATCCGGTGCGAACGGGGTTCGGCCACGACAATACTTGCGAATGACAAAACCCTGTTTACACTGGAAGTTGTGATGGCCTCCACCTCCTTCCCCTGCTGTGTCTTCTCCCCACGGGAGTGCTGCCGTCATGCTGCTGTAAGGTGCAAATGCAGTATGAATAGGTGTTTTGTTACCACCCCCAATGGCCTGTATGAGATGAAATGGTTTTTGCATGTGTGTTAAAGACAGTCGCGCATCACAAACAGGCAGCTCCTCTGCCATGCATGAAGGAGGAGTCAAGCCAAGGCTCTGCTATATCCCTGCCTTTCCCCAACCACTGTGGGAGAGCTAATTGTTCCTGTTCTTTGATATCATCATCATCATGAATCTTCACCGTGATGCAGCAGAGCCTGTGAGCCCTGCGATTGCAAACATGCACCCTCCTTACTCTCCTCGTCGCAAATAGTCATTCCCTCACTACCCACATGGATCTTGCAAATCCAGCAAACTGGCTTTCCTTCCCCTTTGTGCACTGGATCAAATCCTGGCCTCAGGATTTGACATCACGATTAGGGATGGAATGGGATTGATATAGAGATTACTCGATATCTGGTCAAAATCCAAGTACTTGGTAAGGTTCTTCCCAGGATGAACTGAGCACCAGGATATCCTTGCCGAGCTCTCAGTGAAGGAAAAAAAAAAATCACTGCACAGGTGGAAATGGCTACTGGGCTGTTTTGCGCTTGCATAAAATGGCCGCTGCCCTTAACCAAAATGGTGGCAATATCATGGCAATTTTCATTAAAGGCAGTTGACATTTTGTGCATGCACAACAAATGTATTTGTTTTTTAAATGTTTCTTTCCAAGAACTCATACAGGGAGGGATCTTGGTCCCTGTGCTCAACATAGTGAGACATGCTCAAGAGCAGTGACTTAGGCCGTTTTTAGATGAGCACGGCGGCGCGCGCGCTTGTTTTCAAAAAAGCCGGCAGCCCGTTCCACACGTGACGCTGCCGCCGAATACGCGCATGCGCACCCGATGCGCTTCCATTTCCGCCCGCGTATGACCACCCTCAATCGCCGACACGGTCAGTTCGCGCACGGAAATGGATGCGCTTCGCCCGCGCATGCGCGTATTCGGCAGCAGCGTCACGTGTGGAACGGGCTGCCGGCTTTTTTGAGAAACAAGCGCGGGCGCCACCGCGCTTGTCTAAAAATGGCCTTAGTTGCTTGTTTCACCCCTAATTGGGATAGTATAAAAGATTCTGACTCCCAAGTCAGCTCTGAATAGTCACCCTTCTCGTAAGGCCACTAACCAAACTCCCAGCAGTCTAGGAGGAAAAGGAAGAGTTTATTAAGTTTGGCTAATTCTCCAGTACATCTCCCATATTGCTCTGCAGAATGCTGACCTAGCCAGCGGTATCAAAGGAAACATCCCACTTCCCTTGACAGTTTCCCCCTGCACTTCAGATGAAATCACCCAGTTGCATGGTTTGAGGAAGTCTTTCATGCTATGTTACTGAGGAGCTGAGTACAAAAATATATTGTGGAAGAGATGTAGGAGTTACTGGAAGAATGCGCGGGGGGGCGGGTATACAGGGTCACATTCCAAAGGACTCGGTGCTTATAGCAGATTCTATGTTGCACCAGGCATCTTCCATCACAAGGCATTGATGGGATAATTAAGACAAAGATAAATCATACTCAATGAGATGCCAGTGAGGAATCCCAGTTCCAATAATAAAAGTATAGTAGTTACGTGCTGCTACACCTTTCCCTTCACTTCCCCTAACCCCCTTCGCTGCATGAGGGACCTGGATGGGGGGGGGGCTTAATTCATAAATCAGCAAAGACAGGGGCAGCAATCAGCTGGGAGCAGGTCCCTCTTGGTGCTGGAATGCCAGCAAAGCAATCAAGGAAGTTGCTTACTTCTATGTAGTTTGCAGGCTAAGAACTGGGTAAGTCGTTGCTGGACTAAAAGTCCAAGTGGGCTCAGCACATTGTCACTGGGTCACCAGTGCCCTAGGAAGGGTTATACAGAGGTGATAGAGCCGATAATCCCAGCATAACAGCACAGGTGATGACTTAGACTGGGTCCAGCAGTTAAAGGGTTAAGCGGCAGCACTGTTAATGAGCATCCTGTGACTAGATGTGGGCTGGTCACATGATCCTGGCTGAGAGCTATAAAGAGAGATCCCAAGCTCAGCGAGGGGATAAGAGCTAGAAGGAGTCTGTAGAATTAGGATGTCTTGGAGAACCCTGCTGCAGAGATAGGATGGAACCCTACCCCAGGTCAAGGGGTTCAAGAAGGCCCTGAATGGCAGCACTATGTAGGCCAACAAGGGTCTGGTGTTCTTAGGGTAGACTGCAGGGAGCTCTGGCAAGACATCTTCCCAGCTGTGGCATGATTCAGGACAGACGTAGGGGCCTGCTAACATCAGGTGTCCTATGGGGCAAAAAGCCACTCTCACTGACAAAGACACCCTGCCTGAGCCCAAGGCAGGCCTAAGACTACAGTAGGCCACTAATTGAACACATGGGAAGGACCCCACATTCCTGAAATTCCTAAGGAATGTGCTAATGCCAGCAGGAAGCCGAAACCTGATTGTCCTGGACTGGTCAGGGGAAATTTACCTTTGGCCAGGTGACCCACCTGAACAAATCACAGGGAGGGGGAAGAGAGCTTTAAAAGCCTCAGACCCTCTCCCATTTCACTCTCTTCTCTGGGACTTGGATGGAGTGTGTGTTGTGACTATGAACTCTGTAACTCTGGCTTAGCCAGAACAAGGACTTGGACCCCATAGAGAAACCATCACCTATGGAGATCACACCAGGAGGGCTAACCCTGCATGAGTAATTGTTTGCCTGCCTGCCTTCTACTCCAGATACTGTACTAGATAGACTTATTCCAAAAAGGGTACCATTCCCCAAACCAGACTTGCTTTTCTCAAAGGGTTATCAACCCCTAGTTCTATGCTTTTATTCCCTTTTATATGTACAGTAAAGTCTACGTTTTCTTTTTACCCTACTGGGTGCGTGTTATTGGCTGACCATTAAATATCTCCTTAGGCCAGGTAACCAGACCAAGCTACTAAAGAGGGGGGGAAACTACCTATTGGGCTATAAGCCAACAGCTTTGGAACCAAGGGAGGTGGGTGCCTCTGGGGATCTGCCTCCAATGCAGGAGAGGAAATGCGAGGAACAGAGTGCCAGGAAAGGGAGTACTTTTGGGAAGCTGTAAGGCCTATGCCTTTTGGGGGTTCACATTTCCTGAGTGGTGTGAATGCCCACTGGGAAAACTCGGGTGGTGGCAGCGGAATATCAAGGGTTTTCGGGGGTTTTCCAGCTGTGGGAACCCCTGCTCAGAGATTTGAAGAAACACAGTAAGGTGGGTCGCTCAACTCTATAACGCCCCCTACTGTTGTTTTGCGCATCCTACACCTTCTCTTGTCCCCACCCACCCCCAATAATACCATCCAGCTGAGGTCTGACTCGGAGCAAGAGGGGACTCTAGCCACTGGCCCAGATGAGACATGACTCAGGGTGGGCAGGAACAAGAACCTGTGACTGCAGGAACCCTGGGGTAGCTAGGATCCAGCTCTTGGGAGAGGAAGCCCAGGTGATGACTTAGACTGGGTCCAGCAGTTAAAGGGTTAAGCGGCGGCACCGTATATGAGCATTCTGTGACTAGATGTGAGATGGTCACATGATCCTGGCTGAGAGCTATAAAGGGAGATCCCAAGCTCAGTGAGGGGATGAATGAGGAGGTCCTGGAGAAACCCTGCTGCAGAGATTGGAGGGAACCCTGCCCCAGGTCAAGGGGTTCAAGAAGGCCCTGAATGGCAGGGCTGTAGGACAACAAGGGCCTGGTATTCTTCAGGCAGGCTGCCGGGAGCTCTGGCGAGACATCTGCCCAGCTGTGACATGATTCATGACAGATGTAGGGGCCTGCTAACTTCAGGTGTCCTACACCTTCTCTTGCCCCCCACCCCCAATAATACCATCCAGCTGAGGCCTGATTCGGAGCAAGAGATGACTCTAGCTACTGGCCCAGCTGAGACGTGACTCAGGGTGGGCAGGAACAGGAGCCTCTGACTGCAGGAACCCTGGGGTAGCTAGGATCCAGCTCTTGGGACAGGAAGTCCTTAGGCACTAGGGCTGGGGGCTCCTGTAATGCAAAGGTCCAGTTCTCAGAGTTACCTTTTTGAGTTTGAAATAGCTAGGGATCCCAGAACTGAGGGCCTAGGGAGCTGCAGGAAGGTGACTGAGATGCCAACTACCTCCAGCATCTCAGCTGGGAAGATAAGCGGTGCCGGTTAGCGATAAGTGTGTGATGCTGACAAGAGTGGTGATAGAGCCACGGGAGCAGCTCTCTAGCTAGGGCGGCTGCATCACAGCATTAAAATCACAAACATGCGATTTTATTTGCTATCAAACAGGAATTGGTGCAGTTAAGGATTCTTGTTAGGTTCTAAGATGGGCTGAATGCAGTAGCAATACTGGGCACATTGATACCTTTCCCAAGGGTCTGCATGAGCCGTGCTTCTCTGCCAAGGATATTAAGGACTCAACTCACAAAGGGGCAGCACTTCTACCATGCAAGAAACAAGGAACCAGGCCAAGGCCCAGTTGTATCTCCCTCACCCAGTGAGGTATAAAAGATCCTGAGTGCCAAGGCAGTTCTGAATAGTATACCTGTCTCTTATACACATCTAGATGTGTATAAGAGACAGGCTCACAGGACGGGACCTGCAGTGTGTGGGGCCATCCAGCAGACAGACAGCAGTTCTGCCCCAGGTTTGGCCAGCTCGCTCTGCCGGCGGTGCTCCGGGATGTTCCAGAGCCCCTTTCCCAGTTTCCCTCTTGCTGGGATGCCTTTAGATGGACAGGCCAGCCTAGGGGTGAAGAGGGCTGGTAGTGCGGGCAGAACCGGGGCGGCTGTCCATCTAAAAGCCCCCATATTGACAGAACTGAGCCTTTCAGCTGTAGGATTTCAGACATTCCACCCACCATTCACCCACTGCTGACTGGCTGAGTCACCTATTCAATATCCATATGGAACTTGCAGATCCCTGATGGGTTTGACTAGGATGCCCCCACTGTGGCCTATAGGAGGGGCACGGTGGAAACAGGGAAAGGTGCTGCCTTTCACCACCTACATACATCCGATCAAACCCTGTGCTCGGGAGTTGACATCAGAATGGTATAAAAGATCCTAACTGATAAGACAGTTCCGAATACTCACCAGAGGAAGGCCGCCACCGCCACCCTATGAGAGAAAGACAGAGGATATTTGATTTGGTTAATTCTGCACTATCATCTCCCACATCACTGTAGGAACTGGAAGCTGTTTTCTTACTTCCTTGGCAGTGGCCCCTACTACCCCGATGAAATCTCTCTGTTGCAAGGTCAGAGGAGAGATCTCATTCTTTATTATAGAGGAGTCAAGTGCATTAACTGAACTCCCTCCCTGAGCATATAAACACCTGAGCAGAAAACTCCCTTTGTTGGGGGGGGGGAAGTTTGAGGGGGAGGGAGGGTTCATAAGCAAAATGTTTGTTTTTGTTTTTGTTTTTTATTTTTTAAATTAAAAAAATATGTTCTTTAAAAAAAAATAATCAGTGCTGGGTCATTCTGCGCATTCATAGCAACCCTTTTCCAAAATGGTGCCGGCTGCATCGGCATCATTTTGGAAAAGGGCAGCTAGTCTGCACGAGTGCAGACTGGCTGCCTTTTCATACAATGTTGTCAACGCTGCAGACACCATTTTGGAAAAGAATGTGCTCCTTCACCTTTCCCTTCTCCTCCTCTAACCCCCTTTGCAGCATGAGGGACATTTGGGGAGGGGGGGGGCATAATTCATAGGTCAACAAAGACAGGGGCAGCAATCAGCTGGGAGAAGGTCCCTCTTGGTGCTGGAATGCCAGCAAAGCAATCAACGAAGCTTCTATGTAGTTTGTAGGGTAAGAACTGTAATGTGCTTGGGTAAGTCCTTGCTGGACTAAAAGTCCAAGTGGGCTCAGCACATTGTCACTGGGTCACCAGTGCCCTAGGAAGGGTTATACAGAGGTGACAGAGCCAATAATCCCGGCATAACAGCACAGGTGATGACTTAGACTGGGTCCAGCAGTTAAAGGGTTAAGCGACAGCACTGTTAATGAGCATCCTGTGACTAGATGTGGGCTGGTCACATGATCCTGGCTNGTTAGAGAGCCCCGTTCACGCTCTTTTTGGTGTGGTTGCTGCAGCAACCGTCCCCGATAGCGAGGCTGCGCAAGCGTGCCTCGTGGGACCATGAGGACACGCCCCTTTTAGGAGGGGCGTTCCTCCGTTCGCCGCGTGGAGCGGCCATTCCATAAGCGGAGGGCAGAGAAGCAGCAGCAAGATCTCATTGCTGCTGCTCCACTCCGCTTTTCAAAGGCCCAAAATAAAAGTTGTGAAGCGGCATGGGGCGAGCAAAAAAGAATGCGGGGGGCAAGAAGAACAAGACCCCCCCAATGCGCCAGGAGGATGAGCGAGACAGGGCCCAAATGGAACCTGAAGAAGAGGGGGGTGAGCTCATTCCAACCCGTGCCGCCCTGATGGAGCGGCTACGGGAATGCGAGGCCCTGTTGAGGGATAGGGCCCCCAGTGTTCAAGGGGAAATAACTGGGTCTGAAACAGGGACAAGGGGAGCAGCGCCCCCACCCCTTTGAGGCAGTGTAGGTGGGCTCAATCCCCATGGGGGGACGGGGGGGACCCCCCCTTCCCCCTGGGGCTAGAGCAAGAGGGGAGGAGTATCCATTTCACCCACCACATGGTGAAAATGAAAGCGGGCCATCAGAGATAGCCCCGGGAGAGAGCACAAGCGGCCTCAGCACCCAGCAGGGGGTGGAGGTAGCCCCTCCGGTGGCCGGGAGAGACGATCAGTGGGCCCACCAGCCCGATACAGGGACATTCAATATGTTGATAGCCCTTACCAGGGCCAACAACAGCGGCAAGAAAGTGGGCGAGGTAACAACCCAGCAACCCCCCTAACAAGTGGTAGCGGCCCAAGATGGCAAGATCAAGGGGTGGGGGAACACACCCCAGCAACAAGCCACACAGGGGGCATGGCCCCCGAGGGACAAGCACAAAATCAAAGTAGTGAACATGATTGGCTGAGTGGGTACCCCCAGAGAGCCATAGACACCTAGGGTGTGCCTGGCCTAGCCCAATATCAAGACCAAGTTCAGCGGAGCAGAAACCAGGGTCCATGGCCCGGGTGGGGTGGCCCCGTCTCCTCTTTACATTACAGGCCCCTACAGGATGAGGGACACCCCCCCCCCAGTGAGCAGACGGCGAGTCGGAGCAACCAATGATGGCGAACAAAGCGGGGACGAAGACATATTGAGGCGAATCCGGGCCATTGAGGAGGAACTACACGCACAAAGAACAACAGCAGCGGCTGGACCAAGCGGCATCCCCTCAAGAACCAGGGCAACGGTGTCCACTAACACACACGGTGAAACCATTACTGTAGAGGGTGATAGGGCCACAGGGGCACGGGTTGGTTGCTCCCCGGGACAGGGATCGACCACAAGGGGGAATGGTGTAAGCCAGGCGACGGTGGCACCCAGGGGCCCAGTAACACAGCAAGGAAGGCCTGGCCAGGGTGTATCTGCCCCACAATTAATGAGTTTAAACGGGGGCTGGGTGTGGGTAACCCCGGCTCCTCCCCCAACAGCAGGTTCGACGGGTCACACACAACTGTGGTCTGGCCCGATTGGAACGAGCCAGAAACCTGATACATCAGCTGTTACCCAACCTATCGGAACTCCAGGGCAAATACCATCTTTGCCTGGTGTTCTTCCCCTGGCCGTTACCGAGACAACCAGGGAGCAGGCCCCAGCATCGGGGATGGCACCGAAAGAACAAACAGGAACCCTCCCACCCCCGCCTCCAGCTGGAGCCATTCCCAGTGTGGCTGCGCCATTTGGAGCGCATTTACTGCCAGCTGTGAAAGAAAAAATCTTAAAAGGGGAATATATAGACATTTATGCCTTATTATTCAGTGACCCAATAGTTGATCACTCCGACCCCGATGAAGATAAAGACAAAGAAAAATTTAAGCGTCCAAAAGCAGACCGTAACTGGGCCAATTGGACCGCCGCATTCGCCATATATACGGGGGTAATTCTACAAGCCAATCCCAGCAGGGCGTTAGAGCTCCATAAGTACGACAATATAGTGCGGCGTGCATATGAAACAGGACCGGTCGCCGCTTGGTTGCGCTATGATGAAGCGTTTCGCCATAGAGCCGCCACCACACCCGGGATCCGGTGGGATATACACGCCCCTGACCTGTGGCTAGAATGTATTGTAGATGTTACTAGGGCAATTCGAGCTGATAGTGGACACCCACTAGTCCAAGGTGGAGTTGCATGGGGGTACGATTCCTTTCGGGCAGACAGCCGTATGGGAGGTCAAGGCACCTCAGGCACCTGTCGCAAATACAACAGAAAAGGGCGATACACTCGCCAATTCTGTAGGTTCCAGCACTCCTGTTCCAGATGTGGGGGAGGACACCCAGCTATTAACTGTTACAGGTCAGGACAGAAGGAGTCTAAAAAGGGCTATGGCTCGGGGGGAGGAAACATAAAAGGGGGTACCAGCACTCCCACTGGGTCACGTACTACAAAAGGGGCCGACCCCAATTAAAATAGAGGCACTTGAAAGAGCGTTGCAATGCCACCCAGATCATGCCGAGGTGAGTTACATTATTAAAGGTTTTAAGAAAGGTTTTGTTATACCAGCGTATGAGGTGAGTCAGGGAACTGAAGCAAGGAACTTGAAATCAACAATAGGGATGGAGGACATGGTGAGATCCAAGATCAAGAAAGAAATACAAGAGGGAAGGGTTATGGGCCCCTTTGTACGCCCACCCATGGGGAACTTCATAGTGTCCCCATTAGGAATAGTCCCCAAGAAAGCAAAAGGCAAATTTCGCCTAATTCATCACTTATCCCACCCTCGGGGTAGCTCGGTCAATGATGCCATACCCAAGGAGCTCTCGACTATTAAATACGCATCTTTTGACGAGGCAGTGCTTAAAGTACGTGCCGCAGGGAAGGGAGCACTACTGGCAAAATGTGATGTAAAATCAGCATTCCGACTGTTGCCAGTACACCCTAAGAGCTTCCATCTCCTTGGTTTTAAATTCCAGGCAGGGTATTATTATGACCGAGCTATGCCGATGGGTTGTTCAATTTCCTGTTCAGTTTTCGAACGATTTAGTACTTTAGTAGAATGGGTCTTTACTCAGAGGTTGAATGGGGGGGCAGTAACTAAATACCTGGATGATTTCCTTATAATCGGCTGCCCTGGTACGGGCGAATGTAACACCGCCCTCCAATTATTTCAAAACGTTGCGGCCGAGCTGGGTGTGCCATTGGCCCCAGAAAAAAACGAAGGTCCAGCAACCAAGCTCACCTACTTAGGTATCGAATTGGACACTGAGGCCATGTCGTCAAGATTACCCAAAGAAAAGTTAGTTAGTATAATGAGCAAGATCGAGGAATGCCTTTCGAATCAAAAGATCATGGTTCGGAACCTCCTGTCTCTGATTGGGAGTCTTAATTTCGCCTGCCGAGTTGTGGCACCCGGGAGGGCATTTTTATCACGATTATATGAAAAATTAAAAGGAGAATTGCCCCCCCATTTTAGAATAAGGGTTACCAGTGAAATGCACCAGGATCCGGGTATTTGGAAAGCTTTCCTTGAACAATTAAATGGAATTAGTTTTTGGAGAGGCCTGTTGCTACTACAAGCTGACTTACAGGTCCAATCTGACGCAGCAGGTAGTATAGGTTTTGGTTTATACTTCAGAAATCAATGGTGCAACGCACTATGGCCTGACGAATGGCACCACGCCGGGGTTACTAGGGACCTCACCTTTTTAGAGTTATTCCCCATAATAGTTGCAGCGCTCTTATGGACACAGCAATTTGCCAACAGGACCGTTGTCTTTTGGTGTGATAACTCTGCTGTCGTTCACGTCGTCAACTCACTCTCCTCTCGATCACCTAGGGTCATGCAGTTGGTCCGGGTGCTAGTGCTGACGTGTTTGAAAAACAACATCCTTTTTATCGCAAAACACGTACCTGGAATCGACAACGGGATAGCGGATTCCCTTTCTCGATTCCAGATGGACCGTTTCCGGGAATTGGCCCCAGAGGCTTATTCAGAACCGGACCCGCTGCCAAAAGGAATCTGGACCCTTGGGAGGTAGAAGTACAGACCACCGTACAAGGGGCATTGGCTCCTCGAACTCAGGCAGCTTATGGTAGGGCCTTCATGGAATTCCAAAAATTCAGGGCAGGTAAAGGATGGGTGATCGGGTTTCCCATAGACGAAGCTGAAGTCCTCCAATTTTGCTTAGCCCTCCATAAAAGAGGCTTAGCAGGGGGTACCATAGCTGGAAAGATCGCTGCCATCAATTTTGTAAGCAAGCTGAAGGGTTTTCAGCCACCCAACAATGTTTTTTATATAAAACATACGTTAGAAGCATGGGCCCGTGAGCAATCCAAAGCTTGTAAACTACGAGCACCAATAACATCCCCAATTTTGATTAGAATAGTAACAGTCCTAGGCGATATTTGCTATAAAGCCTACAAGGTCCAATTATTCCAAGCAATATATGCCATTATGTATTTTGGGGGTTTCAGGGTCAGCGAGGTGGTCCGCAGTTCCAACAGGGACACTACCATGACTGCTTTTGAATTAAAAGACCTACAAGCAGTTAACCCACAAGTAAGACTCCGGCTCCGGCGGTCAAAGACCGATCAAAAGGGGCATGGGCAGTTGGTTGAACTGTATAAAGGTGGTCCAGATAGCATATGCCCCGTGACACAAATGTTAAAATACATGGCAATTAGACCAAACATTAATGCCCCCCTATTCATTCATGTATCGGGTACACCCGCCACAGCATACCAGGTTACAGCGATCCTTCGAGCAGCCATAAAAAAGATTGGCCTCCCGACTATGGACTTTGGATCACATTCCTTTAGGATTTGGGCTGCAACAATGGCAGCGACTGCTGGCCTGCCTGAATCAGTAATTCAACGGGTTGGAAGATGGAAATCGAATACATATAAAAAATACATTCGCCCCTATCACCACTAACAAAATCCTGTTTGTTCCTACCAGGATCCAGGGCCGGCAGGCCAGCACGGGAGGAGGTGTGGATCATCAGCCACAGCCTCGTAAGATGGGCAGAAAACGCTGCAACAGCATCAAAATGGGGTTCACAGTTAGGTTTACACGATAATGCACACGTTCTAAGGTTGGGCAAGAGTGGTTTGAGGTGGAAACAGCTCCTCCCATTGTTGGGGAGTATGCACCACCTCCCTCCACCGACAATTTTGGTGATATACCTGGGGGAGAATGATCTCCCTGACCGAAAGGGTGTTGGTTTAATAATTAACATAAAAGAAGATTTATTAACAATTAGGCAATGGTTTAAAGGGGTTAGAATAGTCTGGACAGATTGGGTGCCAAGGATAATATGGAACGGGGCCCAAAATCCAGGTAGGGTGGACAAAGCAAGGAAGAATGCCAATCGGGAAATAGGAAAATGGTTAAAAAGCTTAGGAGGAACTAACATCAGGCACGTAGGGATAGTGTACAATAGACCCGAACTATATAGGGATGATGGAGTCCACCTATCAGACCTAGGTAATGAAATGTACTTGGCAGCCTTGGCTGGTCACCTGGAGAACTTACTTTTTGAATAGTAGGTGGGGATCGGGATGGTTCAATATGACCACCCCTTAGTGGCGGGGGTCCAATATGCCAACAAGTTTAATAGGTAGGTTAGTAAGTAGTTAGAGTCATCTCAGTAAGAGATGGGGAGATGATACACAATGTAATGCAGGGCACAGCATGCTTTGTGATCACGCTCCCTGGAAGTGGTGTTTTAACCGGGCCTGCAGGGACATGCGCTGTCTTCAGGCACGGTGGACACCTCACTTCTTACTCAAACCCACAGTGGGTTGTCCCCCCCCCCTTGCCCTGTCGGAGGAGGGGATGTAAAGTTTGTTTATGGATACTGTCAACGGAAGGCACGTCCGGGCAGTACCTGAGTTAATAAGTGGAATTAGTTTAATGACATATTGGACCCTGAATTGCAGAATGCAATTTCCCCACCTGCCTATGGTTGTTAATTTTAATAAATGAGTGCAGCCAGTTTTACACCAACTTAAGTCTCTGTGTCTCATTGGGGTGCATCGACAAGAGCTAGGAGTCAGTAGAATGAGAAGGTCCTGCAGCAACCCTGCTGCAGAGATAGGAGGGAACCCTGCCCCTGCCCCAGGTCAAGGGGTTCAAGAAGGCCCTGAATGGCAGGGCTGTAGGCCAAAAAGGGCCTGGTATTCTTTGGGCAGGCTGCAGGGAGCTCTGGCGAGACATCTGCCCAGCTGTGGCATGATTCAGGACAGATGTAGGGGCCTGCTAACTTCAGGTGTCCTACACCTTCTCTTGCCCCCCACCCCCAATAATACTGTCCAGCTGAGGCCTGACTCGGAGCAAGAGGCGACTCTAGCCACTGGCCCAGCTGAGACGTGACTCAGGGTGGGCAGGAACAGGAGCCTCTGACTGCAGGAACCCTGGGGTAGCTAGGATCCAGCTCTTGGGACAGGAAGCCCTTAGGCACCAGGGCTGGAGGCTCCTGTAATGCAAAGGGCCAGTCCTCAGAGTTACCTAGTTGAGTGTGAAATAGCTAGGGATCCCAGAACTGAGGGCCTAGGGAGCTGCAGGAAGGTGACTGAGATGCCAACTACCTCCAGCATGTCACCTGGGAAGATAATCACCTGTTCCAGTTTCCCATCTGGCTGGGGTGCCTTTAGATGGACAGGCCAGCCCAGGGGAGAAGAGGGCTGGTGGTGCGGGCAGAACTGGGGCGGCTGTCCATCTAAAAGCCCCCATATTGACAGAACTGAGCCTTTCAGCTGTAGGATTACAGACATTCCACCCACCATTCACCCACTGCTGACTGGCTGAGTCACCTATTCAATATCCATATGGAACTTGCAGATCCCTGATGGGTTTGACTAGGATGCCCCCACTGTGGCCTATAGGAGTGGCAGGGTGGAAACCTATAGCTGAAAGGTTCAGTTCTGTCAATATGGGGGCTTTTAGATGGACAGCCGCCCCGGTTCTGCCCGCACTACCAGCCCTCTTCACCCCTGGGCTGGCCTGTCCATCTAAAGTCCCTTTTTGGCCTACAGCCCTGGCATTCAGGGCCTTCTTGAACCCCTTGACCTGGGGCAGGGTTCCCTCCTATCTCTGCAGCAGGGTTTCTCCAGGACCTCCTCATTCTACTGACTCCTTCTAGCTCTTTCCCCCTCGCTGAGCTTGGGATCTCACTTTATAGCTCTCAGCCAGGATCATGTGACCATCCCACATCGAGTGACAGGATGCTCATATACGGTGCTGCCGCTTAACCCTTTAATTGCTGGACCCAGTCTAAGTCATCACCTGTGCTGTACTACCTTGGCCACCCTCAATCCAGCACGCTGCCTTTCACCACGAACACACATCCGATCAAACCCGGTACACAGGAATTGACATCAGAATGGTATAAAAGATCGTAACTGACAAGACAGTTCCGAATACTCACCAGAGGAAGGCTGCCACCACCACCCTATGAGAGAAAGACAGAGGATATTTGATTTGGTTAATTCTGCACTGTCATCTCCCACATCGCTGTAGGAACTGGAAGCTGATTATCTTATTTCCTTGGCACTGGCCTGCCAAGGCATTCGTAACCCCTATTTTACCCGTCTATAGCATCTGATGGGATGACCATACACCCGGGGCGGTTGGCCCAGCTTATGGAGGATTAATGGATGGGGTTGGGGCTATGCCCTTCCCCAAGTAGTTGTAACCGTCCCCTTTTTTCTTCCCCTCCAGGGTGATGAGATAAATAGGAATAGTCTGTGGTCTTCTGTCCACTTTATTTTAGATTCCTACGGTGGAGCTACTTGCATTTTGTGAATGATAATGATCACAACTGTATATCTGCTGTATTTTAATTTATTTATTTATTCGAATGTATTTGTTTTGTATAAGATTGTTATAGCCTAGGAGGCAAACAATAAAATGTTTGATTGATTGGCACTGGCCCCTGGTACCCCGATGAAATCTCTCTGTTGCAAGGTCAGAGGAGAGATCTCATGCTTTGTTATAGTGGAGTCAAGTGCATTAACTGAACTCCTTCCCTGAGCATATAAACACCTGAGCAAAAAAAACACCTTCATTGGGGTTTTTTTTTGGGGGGGGGGGGTGAGGGGTTCATAAACAAAACATTTGTTTTTGTGTTTGTTTTTTAATTTTTAATTTTTTTTAAAAAAATGTTCTTTTTAAAAAAAAATCACTGCTGGGTCATTCAGCGCATGCGCAGCATCCCTTTTCCAAAATGGTGCCAGCTGCATCAGTATTATTTTGGAAAAAGGCAGCTGGTCTGCACGAGTGCCGACTGGCTGCCCTTTTATACAATAGCGTCAACGCTGCAGACACCATTTTGGAAAAGAATGTGCATGCGCAGAATGACCCCTGCGCCCATTTTTCACATGCACAGGTTGGTTGGGTTTTTGTTTGTTTGTTCTTTAAATCATTATTTTAAATCATTATTTTAAAAAGAAATCAGATGAAAGCAAGTGACAATGGTTTTCTTATTCATGCGCGTAACATTAGTTACAAACACGAATGGGGCTCCACTTGTTTTTGTAACTAACAGAAAATGTTACAAGCGCACGCCCCTAATCCCCATTCCTCCGGATCTGCTACTCCCTCTCAGCTGCCACTTCCCTTGGCCGTTCTAGATGGTAAGCTCCTGGGGGGAGGGTGGACCTATCTCAATCACACCTGTTCACTGCCAGGCAGATGGTTGGCTCTTTCTAACTGAATAATTATTTAGAAATGAAGATTGAATGGGAAAAGTCTCCAGAGTTTCTACATTTTAGCCCTGCCTGCTATGTCTGCGCCTGCCCCTAGCCCTGATAAGCTACTCCCTCTTTGGCCCTTTTCAAATAGGTCAGCAGTACTGAGGGAATGGGTGGGTGCCTTGGTGGGTGGGCGGTGTCTGTGGGTGCATTCCCACGGCCCCCCATTCACCTCCACCCATCTCCACGCACGAGCATTGGCACCCATTGCTCTGTTCACCGGTGATGGGGGGAGGTGGTGGAGCGCAGGACTGTGCATGCACACCCACCCACAACATTTTCACAGCTGCCCACTCATCCCCCCCGCACACACGGTGATGTTTGTACAGGTGCCCTCCCCATCCGCACACATATGCGAGGGGTGGGGCATTCATGTGAAAACTGCCTTTGTCGGCTGTCCTCTGCCAACAGGAAGGCAATTTGATCTCCCACTGTCCCCGTTGATAGATTTCCTCTTCTTTACAGAAGGCAATCTACTGTTAGATAGTTCACTCTGTCCTGCAGAGGGCCTCTGCAAGGATGGCAGACAGAGGGGTAGGAGTAATGGTGGAACATACTGTCAGGGGTGGCTGGGTCAGGTTCAAGGTCAAAAGTGGGTTGAAATCAAGGCTGGGACAGATCAGGGTTGGTAGCAGGGTTCAGACGGGGGTCCGCCTTGTGTCTGGGAGCAGGGCAAATCCAGAGGAAGAGTTCAGAGCAGGGCTGGAGTCAGACCAGGTTTCAGGTAGAGTGACAAGCTTCCTACTGCTGCCACCCAGCCATGCATTCTGCTAGCCAGGTAGCTGAGAGATGAGGGCATGGATCCAGAGATTTATCAAGGCCTGAAGCAGAGTGGCCCAAGTAGCACAGAGGGGCCACCTGGGCAGGTCTTGGGCCAAGGTGTGGTGGTGGCACAGGGCAGCAGGCCGCAGCCCCTATCCCTAGCAAAGCCTGGGTCCTGACAAGCTCTAGCAGTAGGTGCATCTGAGCCAACCCTGGGCTTGGGATTTGACACCAGAATGGGATAAAAACGATTAATTCTCAAGTCAGTTCTGAATACTCACCCCTCCAAGAATGGAACCAATCTATGGGGAGAAAAAATGGAGGTTATTTTATTTGTCTAATTCTGTGCTGCCATCTCCCCTATCACTCCGAAAAAGGCTAACCTACACAACTCTATCAAAAGGATCCTTCCACCTCCCTTGGAAATTTCCCCTGTACCTCCGATGAAATCTCCCCCCTGCAATGTGCTCGGATGAACTAACCCTTCAGTGTTACGTTATTTTGCTGAGAGCAATAATATAATGGAGGAGATGGCGTAGAAGTTTCTTGAGGGATGGCAGAAAAAAAAGCAGGCCCATGTTCTAAATGGTTTGGTGCTGCAATGCTCCCAGGTTGCTATTGCAGCCCAGACTTTGCTCCACAGCCCAAGTAAACCGAATGCAAACCCCGTTGGGTATTATGCAGGACCCGATCCAGGAGAGACACAAATTTGACAAGTTTATCCATTCAGAATACTCACCCCTCCCCCAAGTGGACTCCCACCAGCACCCTAGGAGAGAAAGGTAGAGATTATATGATTTGGCTAGTTTGCCGATACCATCTCTTCCATATCTCTGTGTAGGAGGCTGGCATAGACAGCTGTGTCAGAGGAAAGATCCCACCTCCTTGATAACCTCTCCCCTATTCCCCAGGTAAAATCTTCTAGCCGCAAGGTCTTGGGATGTTTTTCATGGTATGTTGCTGAGGAGCCGAGTGCAACAATATACCAGGGAAGTGGTGTAGGAATCGCTCGACGAGTGAAGGGACTGAAGGGCCATAGTCAGGGACCCGAGTTCACTGCACCAAAAAATCGTAAATTCTGCAACTGGTGAAGCCAAATTCTGCAAATTCACCGCAAGCATTAATATTTGCATAATTAACTTGATTTGCATAACTATGCATGCTGGGAAGCAAATTTGCAACAGGTTTGACATAGAATCACAACTTTGCTAATCAAACACGACTCAAATCCTCTGGAATTTCAGCACCCCAGAATTCCCACCTCATATTAAAACCCCAGACCTCCCTCATGCAAACATAGGGCCTTCAGACCCCACCCACCCACAATTCATCTCCCAGGGGCCTATTTACCCTCGGGTCATGGTCAGACCTCCCAGACAGATGGCAACTGCAGCAGCAGTTTTAGTTTAGGGTCAGGCGACAAGTTTATGCCTGAGCCAAGATTTAAAGATCCCGCAGACAGCCCCCACTGCAGTGTCAGCATGGCACTGCGAGGATTGGCTGATTCTGTAAAAATCACTGCAAATTGCAGCAATGTAGTCAACACGGGTTCCTGGCCATAGTCCAAATGCCCCAGCAGCTCCTGTGTTACTCCTGTCACTCTTCATACGAGACATGCATCTTTATATTAAGATAAGTGGATTATCTATCTTCCTGGGCCCCTTACCTGGGACCTAGAAAGGGCCAGAGCCTCTCCACTCTGTCTTCTCCTAATTTGTGACTGAGCCACCACCTCTGTTGTGTCATTTTTAGTCCTGACTCATGGCCCTGGATTTCAGTGGGAAGAGGCGAACATCCACCGCCAGCACACACCCATTCCCCCCCCCCCATCAGGGCCGGACTTAAGAATTTTGCACCCCTAGGACCTTTTCAGGCTGCTGCCCCCAAGCCAAGTCCTGCCCCCAAACCCCGCCCCACACTGCGTTCATGGGTGGGGGAGCCCTGTATGAACAACACAGTGAATGGGGGTGCGTACGCCCATCTAACACACATCTGCACTCACCCCCACTCGTCCCCATGCACGGAGCAACCAGGGAAAACAGCAGTTGCTCCATGGGTGCAAATGAGAGGGGGGTGAGTGAGGATGCATGTGCGGCTGTGTGCACACCTCCATGCACCGATGTGCACACAGACCTCCCATCTGGCAGAGGCATGTAATAAAGGTCTGTGAGGAGCCAATCGAAGAAGAACAGAAGGTTGCTGCCTTGTATACAAGGTTCTTCGAGATGTTTCCAAACATTCTCACAACACCCACCTTTCCAGATCGAATGGAATTTTTTTCTTATATTTGTAGAAAGGGTTGGAAGGAACTGACATTCTGAGGGGGAGAGTGCTTTTATACTAGAGGAGCTTGAGACCATCACATGCTTATTTGAATAGGGTGAGCATGCACAACCCAGTTGTGAGAATGTTGGGAGCCATCTCAAAGAACCGTCTTTACAAGGCAATAACCTTCTGATCACTCACTTAGGTAGGAGTTGTTTGTAAACAAACAGCTTTATCTCTAAGTCGGATGGATCGGCTTCCCGCTGCTGCAGCTGCAGCATTACTAGCCAGCAGACGGCAGAGGCAGGTGAGGGATGGGGACCCAGGCAGCAGGATTCTGCTGCAGGCAGCAACCTCTGACTGTGTAGGGAAAAAAGAAAAAAAAAGGGAGTGGGGTTGTGCTGGCACCAGGATTTCCACCCCTCAGAAAGTGCCATCCAAGGCCCAGGCCTAGGGGGCCTTCCCCTAAGTTCCAGCCTGGCGTGGTCTGAGGAAGTCTTTCATGCTATGTTACTGAGGATCCGAGTACAAAAGTATATCGGGGAAGTGATGTAGGAGTTACTGGAAGAATGCGCGGGGGGGCGGGTATACAGGGTCACATTCCAAAGGACTCGGTGCTTATAGCAGTTTTTATGTTGCACCAGGCATCTTCCATCACAAGGCATTGATGGGATAATTAAGACAAAGATAAATCATACTCAATGAGATGCCAGTGAGGAATCCCAGTTCCAAAAATAAAAGTATAGTAGTTACGTGCTGCTGCACCTTTCCCTTCCCTTCCTCTAGCCCCCTTTGCAGCATGAGGGACATGGGCGGGGGGTGGGGGTGGGATTAATTCATAGATCAAGCAGGTCCCTCTTGGTGCTGGAATGCCAGCAAAGCAATCAAGGAAGCTGCTTAGTTCTATGTAGTTTGCAGGGTAAGAACTGTAGTGTGCTTGGGTAAGTCCTTGCAGGACTAAAAGTCCAAGTGGGCTCAGCACATTGTCACTAGGTCACCAGTGCCCTAGGAAGGGTTATACAGAGGCGATAGAGCCGATAATCCCGGTATTACAGCACAGGTGATGACTTAGAGTGGGTCCAGCAGTTAAAGGGTTAAGTAGTGGCATCGTATAGGAGCATCCTGTGACTAGATGTGGGCTGGTCACATGATCCTGGATGATTGCTATAAAGAGAGATCCAAAGCTCAGCTAGGGGATAAGAGCTGGAAGGAGTCCGTAGAATGAGGAGGTCCTGGAGCAACCCTGCTGCAGAGATAGGAGGGAACCCTGCCCCTGCCCCAGGTCAAGGGGTTCAAAAAGGCCCTGAATGGCAGGGACATAGGACAACAAGGGCCTGGTATTCTTCGGGCAGGCTGCAGGGAGCTCTGGCGAGACATCTGCCCAGCTGTGGCATGATTCAGGACAGACGTAGGGGCCTGCTAACTTCAGGTGTCCTACACCTTCTCTTGCCCCCCACCCCCAATAATACCATCCAGCTGAGGCCTGACTCGGAGCAAGAGATGACTCTAGCCACTGGCCCAGCTGAGACATGACTCAGGGTGGGCAGGAACAGGAGCCTCTGACTGCAGGAACCCTGGGGTAGCTAGGATCCAGCTCTTGGGACAGGAAGCCCTTAGGCACCAGGNTTATGTTGCACCAGGCATCTTCCATCACAAGGCATTGATGGGATAATTAAGACAAAGATAAATCATACTCAATGAGATGCCAGTGAGGAATCCCAGTTCCAAAAATAAAAGTATAGTAGTTACGTGCTGCTGCACCTTTCCCTTCCCTTCCTCTAGCCCCCTTTGCAGCATGAGGGACATGGGCGGGGGGTGGGGGTGGGATTAATTCATAGATCAAGCAGGTCCCTCTTGGTGCTGGAATGCCAGCAAAGCAATCAAGGAAGCTGCTTAGTTCTATGTAGTTTGCAGGGTAAGAACTGTAGTGTGCTTGGGTAAGTCCTTGCAGGACTAAAAGTCCAAGTGGGCTCAGCACATTGTCACTAGGTCACCAGTGCCCTAGGAAGGGTTATACAGAGGCGATAGAGCCGATAATCCCGGTATTACAGCACAGGTGATGACTTAGAGTGGGTCCAGCAGTTAAAGGGTTAAGTAGTGGCATCGTATAGGAGCATCCTGTGACTAGATGTGGGCTGGTCACATGATCCTGGATGATTGCTATAAAGAGAGATCCAAAGCTCAGCTAGGGGATAAGAGCTGGAAGGAGTCCGTAGAATGAGGAGGTCCTGGAGCAACCCTGCTGCAGAGATAGGAGGGAACCCTGCCCCTGCCCCAGGTCAAGGGGTTCAAAAAGGCCCTGAATGGCAGGGACATAGGACAACAAGGGCCTGGTATTCTTCGGGCAGGCTGCAGGGAGCTCTGGCGAGACATCTGCCCAGCTGTGGCATGATTCAGGACAGACGTAGGGGCCTGCTAACTTCAGGTGTCCTACACCTTCTCTTGCCCCCCACCCCCAATAATACCATCCAGCTGAGGCCTGACTCGGAGCAAGAGATGACTCTAGCCACTGGCCCAGCTGAGACATGACTCAGGGTGGGCAGGAACAGGAGCCTCTGACTGCAGGAACCCTGGGGTAGCTAGGATCCAGCTCTTGGGACAGGAAGCCCTTAGGCACCAGGGCTGGAGGCTCCTGTAATGCAAAGGACCAGCCCTCAGAGTTACCTAGTTGAGTGTGAAATAGCTAGGGAGCCCAGAACTGAGGGCTAGGGAGTTGCAGGAAGGCGACTGAGATGGTCACTACCTCCAGCATCTCAGCTGGGAAGATAAGCGGTTAGTGATAAATGTGTGATGCTGACAAGAGTGGTGATAGAGCCACGGGAGCAGCTCTCTAGCTAGGGCAGCTGCATCACAACATTAAAATCACAAACATGCGATTTGCTATTAAATTAGAATGGTATGTCCCATTACCATGAAACGTGGTAGAGAGGATTGCTTGGGTGAGGTGTTGAATGTGTCCAAATTTCAGTGTAATTGGCTGAAAAATGAGTGAGGTATAACTGTTTAAATTTGGAGGCAAAAGCTGGTTCTCTCTCTTATGCGTCTTCCTTGAGCTTGGGTTCTTGGTGGGCTACAGTAAGATTATTCATGGCGAACAGCTCTGCAGCTAGCCACATTCCTATGGGATCCAGTCATCTCCACTTTGTCCCCGGTTTGGACGTGTGTCTGGACCTCAGTAGTGAATGTCTGAAAGGAGGGCTGGTGTGGGCATCTGTAGCAGCAGCAGTGCCCAAGCTGCAACAGGCGCTGGAGTGGAAACAGGCACAGGAAAATCAGGGCATGACTGAGGCTGCCACTAGCCTTGTTAAGCTACTCCCTCCTTGTGGGCTGTCCTCTGCCAACAGGAAGGCAATTTGATCTCCCACTGTCCTTGTTGAGGATAGGCCTCTTCTTTATGGAAGGCAAGCTACTGATGAATGGGGGCCAGGGGTTTATCAAGGACTGAAGAGAAGGAGCCAACTGGGTAGGTCTTAGGTCAAGGCATAGTGGTGGCACAAGGCAGCAGGCCAAAGGACCAAACCCCGCAAGGTGAGAGTTCAAGGCCTAGGTTCCGTCATGCTCTAGTCGTAGGTGAATCTGATCAAGCCCTGGGCCTGGAATTTGACACCAGAATGGTAGGAAATAGAGATGTGCACCAGGGGCCCATGTAATTTTCATTTTCATTTTTGTTTTTTGTTTTTTTATTTTTGTTATTTAAAAATGTTGTTTTTATTTTCATAAATATCAAATTGTTGTTTTCTTTTTCACTTTTGTTTTCATTTTCCATTGGTTTTAATGGAAAGCACATTTTTGGCTGTAACATTTTTGTTATTCATTATATTTGGCTGAAGATTGGCATTCTTATAACTCAAATGGAAGGCATTATGTGTACCAAATTCCAAAAGTATTGGATAAATTAATCCAATTGTAGAAGTAGTTGAATTAATTTATTTTGCAAAAAACTTCATATACATTCTTATGCGTAATTTCTTTGCCTCACATTTAATGTAGATGAAACTTGTTATGTCTATACCCCTTCCAATATTTTCTATCTCTGCCAACTTTTGGGAGTATTGGATAAAGGGTCCAGGTGGTATAAGCAATTCACTTATAAATGTATGTCTGACTGTACCATCTTTGTTGTCCAGTCAGTATACATGAACTTTAGCAGGGCTATATAACACACTTTCATGATCATCTCTGCCAAATATCAGGAATTTGTGCTAAAAGGTCCCAATTTTACATGCCTGTCCAGCATATGCAGAGAAGGAGCCTATGGCAGGGATTATCTTACGTGTCACTGTAGTATAAGATTGGTTTGTGATGTCAATTGGCGAGAAGAAATGTCAACCAAATATCCTCATTCTGTGCTGTGACCATCCCAACATCTCTCCCCCCACTTGTTACTGGGAAGTCAGAAGCATCTGTTTAGGAAAGGGCCAAATGAGATTCTCTTTTGTCCTCTGTCACAGTGCTGCAGAATGTGATTGTGATGATAATTCACCAGCCTGGATGTGTAAACTATGGGTATTTTCAGATGTTACATTACCACGGTAAACCACGGTAAACCACCTTTGGTGGCCATAGTGCTGTAATGTCTGTTGGGCCCAATAGAGATTCCCACCAGATGTTTACCCCAGTGACTCACTGGCGGGAATCTCTTTGACCACGCTTCCTGCTCTCCAACCCGGAGGTCAGGAAGAATGGTTATCTAGACCACAGCTGGGAATCGGTGGATGGTAACGTTTGTTACCACCACCAATTCCTGGCCGTGGTCCAGACCCCGGGAGGCAGGCGGGCACAGCGGCCGTATTGACCACTGCGCCCGCCCATCTCCAGGCAGGTGGGGGAGCATGGGGAGGCAGGGCTGTGTGACCGCACATTGTGCTACGCAGCCCCGACCCCTCCCCGATCGCCCCCCAGAATCTGGCTGGCACATCTGTTGTCCGGCCTACCGGATTTCAGAGGGGGGTCATTTCATGATCCCATGCTGTGGCAAGGAGCTGCTGCAGCACGTCTGAAATCACCCTATGTCTCCTGATTTCTGGGATGCTATCCCCAAAGTCCCAATTATGTCCCTTCTATGCCCACCTGAGGGCTGCTCCCTGTGCCTGTCTCGAAGCCACTACTGATTGGTACTGTACATCTAGACGCATACAGTAATTAGCCAGTGAATGTGTCTGTCAGTCTTTTGGGTTGCTACACAACCTTCTTCCTACAGCCTCCCTTCCCCTGCCGTGCCAGGTGCCTGCCTCTGACTGGCACTGCATGTGCTGCTATTTATCTGAATAATAGTCTTCAGGGGGACAACTTCAATTGGTTATAAAATTGGGTCCCTTTATCAAATTGTCCTGTAGTTTGGCAGAGATGACAGAGAAGGTATGTGATAAATTCCTGCCAAATATCTTGGAAGCAGGATTGAATATACAAATGTTACAGCTGGAAATGTATTTACAAGTTAATGTCTTATACCATCAGGACCCTTCATCCAATCTTTCTGAGAATTGGCAGGTGTGTTCAGCTTGTGGAGGGACATGAAATTCACAGGTTTCATGCAAATTGGATGGAAGATAAATAAGGTGTAGACATGAATGTGTATGGAACTTTTCTTAGAACCACAACATTCAATTGTCTCTAACATCTGTTTCCTTTATCGAATCGTTTCAGAACTTGGTACACATAATACCCTCCATTGGGGGTACAATCATCCCAAATACCATCACAATTTAATAAGGAAAAAAGTATAGCCAGAAATACATTTTTTCAGTGTTTTCCCTTTATTTAAAAAAAACAAAATGTCATTTTCATTTCTATTTTTGTTATTATTATTTGTAATTTTCTTTATTGCAATAACAATAATGAAAATGACAATTTTCATTATCATTATTGTAATAATGAAAATGACATGCACACCCCTAGTAGGAAAGCTACTACTCTCAAGAAAGTTCTAAATACTCACCCCTTCAACAGCGCCTTCAACTAATCTTCCAGCAACATATGGGGGACAAGCTGGAGGTTATTCTCTACTACCATTGCACATATACTGCAAAAGGCTAATCTGCACGTCTATGAAAAGTATGATCCCACTTCCCTTGACAATTTCCCCTGCACCTCAGATGCAGTTGAGTTGAAACATTCATATCATCAAGAGCCACATAAGACCCATTGCATAGATTGTGGCTTCTTCTGATTGCCTTACCTGCTGAGCTTGCAAAGCCAGCAAACAGTCTTTGCTTCCCTTTTGTGCATTGGATTAAACCTTGGGTTCAGGATTTGACATCAGTCGAGTATAAAAGATCCTGGCTGCCCAGTCAGTTCTGATACCCACCCCTTCAGTGATACTACCAACCGGACGCACAGCACCCTAGGCAAAATAGCTAGATTATTCAGTTACATCTTCCATATCTCTGGGTGGAAGAGTGACCTAGACAGCCATGTCCAAGGGAAAATCCCACCTCCCTGGGTTATAGCTCCCCTACTCCTCAGAGTAAATCGTCTAGCTGCAAGTTCTCGGGATAGTTTTCATGGTATGTTACTGAGGAGCCGAGTGCAACAATATACCAGGGAAGTGGTTTAGTCATAATTGGAAGAGTGATAGGATTTGCAGGGCCATATTCCAAATGGCTTAGTACCCATCAGTTCTCGTGCTACTCCTGTCACTCTTCATGCATGCATCTTAATATAAAGATAAGTGGTTAACAATAAACAGTTAATAAATGTTTAAAGTGCCAGGTTCATTGCTTGCGCTATATAAATGTTTGCTAATAAAATAATAATAATTAATAATAATATAATTAATTCATAAGCAGCTCCCCCATGAAGAGAGGCTTGATAGGTTGGGGCTCTTCAGCTTGGAGAAGAGACAAGAGAGAGGGGATATGATAGAAGTTTATAAAATCATGAGTGGTGTGGGACACATAAATAGGGAGCGGTTATTTACCCTCTCAACTAGTATTAGAACTAGGGGACACGCCATGAAACTAACAGGTAGCACATTTAAAACAAATAAAGTATTTTTTTTACTCAACGCACAATTAAGTTGTGGAATTGGTTGCCAGAAGATGTGGTCAAGGCCAGTAGTCGAGCTGGGTTTAAGAAAGGATTGGACAGGTTTCTGGAGGATGGGTCCATTAGCAGCTATTGGCCCAGTAGACTGGGAATGTAACCTCTTACTGTCAGGAACTAGGAGTGAACAGGAAGGAACGTATCGCCCTACAGTGACCTGTTGGGAACTTCAAGCAACCGTGAGTGGTCACTGTCAGAGACAGGATGCTGGGCTTGATGGACCATTGGTCTGACCCAGTCTGGCACTTCTTATATGTTTGATCCTGACATGAGTAATATTATTATTATTTACTAGTTTTGATTTATACTCCCATTCTATCCTGAAAATAGCTTACAATAAATTTAATAAATAAATAAATCACTATATTAAATACATCCTACACCTCCCAAAACCCCACTAACCCACCCTTCTTATTCCTCCAGCTCTCACTCACTCAAAGGAATTCCGCCCCCCCCCCTTCAGAGGGTCCATGGTTAAACTGTGAAGCTGTTTCACCTGCCCCCCATCCAGTCCTCCCTCTCTCACTCAGGAGTTTGCCTGAATTAATCCCATGCACCCATCCCTCCCGCTCTCCCTGGCCACAACCTAATTTATCACCATAAACCACAATAGAAATAGAAATACACAGTCACGGTTAGGGTATTTGTGTAGCCTACATAGATCTAAATACTCACCCCTTCAAGAACCTCCTCAGCTATTCCTCCAACAGCCTATGGGGGGGAAAGCTGGAGGTTATTCCATTAGACTTATTCTCTACCACCATCTCCCATATACTGGAAGAGGCTAATCTGCACGCCTTTTTTGCTACAACCTTGGCTCTGTTGCACTGAACGCTTCCGGTCTCCAGGTCTGACTGGGGCCATTTTCAAATGAGACGCACCCACACACGTTGACCCATGGGACCTGTGTGGTAGCGTCTTGTTTGAAAGTGGAGGTGCGTCGCGACCCACGCAACCCCCCCCCCGCCCCCCATGCACAGAGCAACCAGCAAAAATGTGGTTTGCACCTGTCTGCACCCTCTCCCCATGCATGGCCCCCGCAGCAGCGACCCACTGGCCGCACATGGACCACCCCCTACCCCCAGCGGCGGACCATTTAAAAATGGCCTAAGGGTGTTTTTAGACAAGCAGCTCCCCACGCATAACCCACCAATCACCCACCCATCATGCATGTTGCAAGGCTGTATAGGGTACCAATGCAGCCATACAACATGCATGATGAGTGGGTAATGGGTGGGGAGGTGCTTGTCTAAAAACACCCTTACCTATATGTTCCATCAGCCTCCTTGCAGTATCCATGCAGCACATTCACTTTTGAGTGAATTTCACTGTATTTCCATCCCCCACTCCCCCCAAGGCTTCCTTTTTCCTTACCTGCCAGCCTATGGACTCTGCCCACCAGGTGGAAGCATCACTAGGGAGGCCAGCTATCCCAGCGGAGCTCCCAGATTCCAGCTGGAATGGACAGCCCACGCTTGGCAGTGAGATTGACAAGCACGAGCGACTGAATAGAATAGCCATGGAGGCAGAAATCAGAGTGAAATCTCCAAGTTCTCATGTTCTTATGGTAGCATAGCTGACCAATGCCCAGTGGCAGGGGGGGGGAGTGTCATTGGCCAGATGTTGATTTTGTATCATGGGTTTTGGCTGCTGCGTGAGTCCGGCGAGGAGTCCCCACCCCACCCCGCACCGCACACATGTGTTCCAGGCAGCAAACCACTGCAAACTTGGGTTCACTGGCTACTTCCTGGCTTTAATTGAACAAATGTAACATTGGCTGCTGGGTCAGCCAGATGGAACAGTGACAGGTGTTAAGTTAAGACACCCTGCATGACAAAGAACAGAGACAAAAGCTGCTGCAAGCAGGGAAGGAACTGCCTGTTCTGGGCACTTGTTCAGGGTTCTGCACGGCATGTAGTGTGGAAGACAATTCATTAACAAGGGCTGTTTTTAGACGAGATGCTACCACGCAGGTGCACCATCCCCCACCTGAGCACCCATCTGAAGGTGCAGGGGGGGTACTCCCATGACCCACGCACCGCCCACTCATGCCCACACATGGAGCATGGGATAGGGGAATCCAGGATGCTCTGTGCAGGGGCAGGCAGAATAGTGTGTGGGGACAGGCACCCACGCATCCCCAGCCCATATGAACATTGGCAGCCGGCCATGTCAGCTGAGCCGCCATTCAGAGGCACCATGGGCAGGGAAAGAGCCTTTACACAGCACAGGGAACTATCTGGGAGGGATGGGGAGTCCAGGTTCCCCAGTGCTCCTCTGAGACATCAATCTCAGAGGCCACCCGGGCGCATTTCCCACTCCTCCATGGTCCATGGCAGGAGGAGCACGTGAGGGCTTCTGGGGTACCCACCCATGGAGCCACCCATTTGAACCCCTCCCCACTCACCCAACAAGTGTGGGTACTCTGTGGTCATCTCATTCAGCGCACACGGACCCTACCCCCCAGCTGTGCCTGTTTAAAAATGGACAATGGCTCGGTTGTCAGTAGGTGTTGCCAAATGTAAAGTACCTGGCCTTCCCATTTGGATGGCAAAGGTGCAGTGGGTTATGGCTGTTCACAACCTGCTACATGTTCGATACCTAATTGTTCTTGGTCGTTTAAAGTCATAGAATCCTAGAGCTGAAAGTGCCTTGGAGCCATCTTGTCTGAGCCCCCTGCTCTGATGCAGGCTGACTACAGCTACAACATCCCTGACGAATGGTTTCCCAACCTCTTTTTGAAAACCTCCAGCAATGGAGACCTTACAACCTCCTTAGGCAACTTGTTTCACACAGCTCTTACTGTTAGGAAATTTCCTTCTGACATTTAACTGAAATCTACCTTCCTGTAACTTGAGCCCATTATTTTGAGGGCTGCCCTCAGCAGCAGTGCAGAACAATTCTTTTCCAACTTCCTGGTGGCAGCCATATTGCTATATTTTGAAGACTGCTATCATATAGGGCTGATGCAGCAGGAGCTGTTACCGTGCCGCGATTCCATTCCGCCATATCGGAATTGCCCGCACCACACCGTGGATTTTCTGCGGACATTCCTCTTAATTCCACCGGCATTCTGCAAATTGCAGAATTGTGGAAAAATTGCGGAAGCTGTCGGAAAACCGCTGTTCCGCTATTTTGTGATGCTGACAGAATGGCGGAAGTAGCTAAAATGTTATGTTTCCACTATTTTGCAAAGCCTGTGGAAGTAGCGGAATGAAATTAGCGGAACTGCAGAAGTAGCGGAATGAAACTAGCGGAATGAAAGCCTCTGCCACGCCATACCACTAATTGAGGAAACGCTGTTTTCGGCGGAATTAGCTACCACTGCGACATTCCGCTACAGCCCTACTATCATGTCTCCCTTACTTTTCTCTTCACAAAATGAAACCGAGCCAGTTTCTTCAACCAAATTGTAAGTGTTGCAGGTGAACAATGAGGAGCAGGTCCTTGTGGGCTGACCTGAAATGAAAAATCTTGGAGAGTGTTGCTTCCGTTGGAAGCAGGGCATTCCCCGAGATTCACACGATGTGGAAACCTACCAGCTTTCCCACTGTTTTCACCATTTTTTGTTATTTTTCACAAGCTGAGTGGGGCTGCCACGGGTCAGTCCCAAGCCACATGTGTGCCCTGTTAGCACCCCCAGGGGCTGTGGAGATGGAAAATTGTCATCTAAGCAGTGGGGAAGTGCTGTAAAACTGCCATAAAATTGCCGGAAAGTGAATAAAAAGGCCCAGAAATTGAGAAAAATGACCCCCAAAATGGTGGAAGAGTGGAATCCTCAGAAACTTATGAAGTACCAACAGACACTTGTCAGCACTCCC
>QEPC01013102.1:4747-24286 GCA_003113815.1 Sphenodon punctatus | reverse complement strand
AATATTTCCCTTCAAAATGCACTGCAAAACCTTTCTGTACAGCATACTTGACACTTATAAAATTATGATCCAATTCTGGGACATATAGAGCTTCTTCAATGGAAACTTTAATTTGCTTCCCACATCCCAGATGGCATAGAAGTTCAGCCTTTCCCTTTCCCTGGCAATAAACTTTCTCTCCATAGTCACTCGTATAGGAGTTCTATAAGTACTATCTAGATCAATAAATCTGTCTATGTCCTTTATCAGATTTTTTAGTTGCTCCAGAATCAACAAAGGAATCATGTGATGCAGTCTCATCTTCTTTTCCTTCCATGCTTTCAAGCTGAGAGACTCGTTCCTCAATCAAGCTAAAAGCCCCTTCATTGTGTTCCTTTTTCTTAGGCATGCTGCCTTTGTTCTTTGCAGAGAAGTTGGGAACTTGCTTAACTGGTTTCTCTGCAGTTTCTTGCTTTGTGCATTGATATGCAAGATGCATGGTTTCCCCACACTTGAAGCAACGCTTAACTCTTGCAGATTTTGCAAAAGGCTTTTCTTTCCAGCTGCCTTGCAAGCAAACTCTGAAGGGATGTCTGGCTGTGCACTAGTTTGAGCTGTATTAAATTCCTCAAGTTTCTGAATAACAACATCCAAAGATAGGCTATCCTGCATTTCTATTATCTGACTGACTGTTTAAAAAGTTAGTGGTAAAGAGTTCAGCAGAAATGCCACTATCAATTCTTCTGGTAATTTCAGCTTTTGGTTTTTCCAATCTCCTGGCTAGTTCAAGCAGGCCATTAACATGAGCTGAGGAATCTTCACTCTCATCCATTCTCATATTGCAAAGTCTTTTAAGCATTTATATCTTTGAAATATTGGACTTCCCTTGATACAGTCTCTGTAAAACTTCCCACATATCTTTTGCAGTTAACTTGTCATGTATATGCACATGTAAATACTGACTCACCAACATTGAGAGGATTGCCATGGCTTTCTCATCTTTCTCATCCCAGAGCTCTTGTGCTGCCCCTGCATCCGTAAGTCTGGTGGACTCCAGCATTCTCTTTAGGCCTAGTCCTCCAAGCGCCATCTTTGCATTATAGCTCCAAGCTTCATAATTTGTAGCTCCAGTGAGCTTCTCAGGAACGGAGAGTTTCAGCATAGAATCCATAGCCACAGAGACTAAAATCTTTCTTTTCTTTTCTGCCTTTAAGATTAATGCTAGCACTCAATCATACTCACTCTGTGCTGCCTTTTGGGTTGCCTGGGACCATAACCCTGTTGGAATGCAAGGACTGTGAGATCATTGCATTGATTTGCCCAATGCAGAGTTTACAGAGGAGTGTGAGTAGCTAATCATCAATGAGCAGGCAGGAAGCATACTTAAGATTAAGTAGCTTTATTAGGAAATACGTGTAGGATAGGAAAGGCCTACATCTATGCTAAGTCCTAAGACTAGGTGTGGTCATGAGGGAAGTAAGAATCTCTCTCAATATCTCTCAGGCACAAAGAGATAAGAAACATCCTGGGGAGAGGAGATTAACCAATCAGGTCCTAGCAGGAGTAGTACAGAGTGGATAGGGGAAGGGTTCCCTTATCTGACTGTTCTACTCCTGATGCTTCTAGCAAACAAACAGGATGAGGTGCTTAGGAGAGATGTAGCCAAAGGAATGTATTTCCAACATGCAGAGGATATCAAATTAACAGTCTTTATTAGACACAGTATCCACAATCCCTGGGTCTGCCAACTTCTCTGCCTCCACCCTGCAGGCCCAGCACAGTCTCTCCACAGTGCAGGAGCAGCCTAGAACAATATCAAACCTCAAAGTCCATAGGAGTCAGGCCCTTAGGCCCCTGGCTCACAATAAGCCTTCCCCAGGCAGGATGCTCTCTCCTGGGCATATCCTTCCCTTCTTGCCTTGGTCCACTCTTGTCCTTCTGGTTCTCCAGCCTTCAGTACCCTGGAGAGCATAGAATGGGAAGGACCCCTTCTGGGCGCTGTTGTCCCTTCAGCTCCCAGGCAGAGTGGGCATGGCCAGGCTTCTTCTTCTTAGCCTTAAAGGGCCAGTGTATTTCCCACTCTGTCCCAGGGCTCTCTGAGTTGCTGGTTCTGCCATGCCCCTGTGCATGCTTAACCCTCCAGCTGACCCACTCAGCCCCCTTCTTAAAGGGGCAGCAACCTTGCAGGACTGCTCCCTGCTACAAGGCAGATTTTGTCTTGTGGTTTTTTGTATCTTTCGTAGAAACTTACTGCAGGCAACAAGCAGAATGCACTTTACACAGCAAGTGATAAATGATACATAATGAATGGTATATAACCTGTAAATAGGTGTTTTTATTTAAAGGCATGTGGACTATAATGAGCATAGAAAAGAAATGCATACTCGGCCTAGTACAATAGTAGGAAGCCACCTGCCCCCATGTACTCCTCCCTCTTCAAGCCCCAAACCCTCAGGTTCCCCCTTCTGGCTCAAGATCCCTCAAGTCCATCTCTGATTTCTACCGCAAGCCCCCCACCACTTTGTCCCTCCTGGTCCCAAGTTTCCCCCTCTTGCCCTAAGATCCCACACATCCCACTGCTTAGCCCTAATAATTACTGCCAAAGTTAGCAAGTGAGCAATCACTTCCAGTCACTTTGGTCGGGTTATAACATTCCGAGAGTGAACAAAACACCAAAGTGAAACTATCCAAAGTAACTCAAAATTACCCCAAACAAAATATTCAAATTTACCGGAGATAAAAATGTAATTTCTGACCATGCAAATCATATTCGCAAATATAGAATTGTTTAATTGTTTCAACTCCAATTTGAACTAGAAGATGGTTGTTCAGAAGCTGCAGATGGTGGAGAATGCAGCAGCCCGGATCCTTTCGGGGGTGGGTCATGAGCACGTTACACCGGTGGGTCAAAGTTTCCACGGGCTCCCACTAGCTTTCCAGGCACAATTCAAGGTACTGTTTTTTGACCTTTAAAGCCCTAAATTGGATTGGGCCCCCACATATCTGTCCTGTCATCACGACCATTCCAGTCAGCCAGCATCCTCTTGAGGGTACCATCCGCCAGTTTTGCTCATACGACATGGGTGGGTGGAGGGGTGTTCTCGGTTGCTGCCTGGTGTTGTGAAACTCCCTCCCCATGAAGGTCCACCAGAGTCCAAGTCTGAGCATATTCCAGAGGTGATGCAAGACCTTTCTTGTTGGCAAAGTGTTTGCCAGGCGGGGATAAGAGGCAGATGAGGATTATTTAGTATTAAGGGTGAGGTGGTGGTGGTGTTGTTTTTAAGGGATTATTATGTATTTAGATGTGGTTTTATATTGTATGCCACCCAGGGATTTAGAGTATAAAATTTTAATTAATTAATTAATTAATTAATTAATTAATTAATGGCCCTGAAGATCCCTTGCCTTCCAGCCTTAACAAGTCTATGATTAATTCTATGATTCCAGAGCCTGTTAGAGAAAGCAATACTGTTCTCTCCAGCTTTTCCCAACTTCCCCAGATGATAGAAAAAGAAGGAATGAGCTTAAATTACTTAAATATAGATTTTTTTATACATATGAGTGAAAGCTTGCAAATGGTAAGAGCAGTTGAACAATGGAATAAACTGCCTAGGGTGGTTGGGACATCTTCCTTTGAATGTTTCTAAAATAGGCTGGACCAAGGGACAATGGATTAAACGGGGATTAATGCTCTCTTAAGGGTTCATATTGGCCCTTTTCACACAGACACTCTAACACTAATAAAATGGGTATTAGATTTTCTTATACATGTTGCAGGGCACTCATAGAGTCCACCTGCAGCCCTGCAACATGTATAATATATAACACCCATTTTATCAGCGTTACAGTGTCTGTGTGAAAAGGCCCAGTGTTTGTTCAAATTGTAAGCCACCCTGAGCGTTTGTGGAAAGGGCGGTGTAATAAATAATAAATAAATATTTGTCTGGGGATGAGATGGGTGGGATACAACATCTAAATGGAGCCTATTGATATTTTTCTAGTTGTGTGCAATTCATGTTATTTTAATTAGTTACAAAAACAAAGGGAGCCCCATTTGTTTTCAGGACCAATGTTACAAAAACAGATGAATAAGAAAACCCTTGTCATTTGCTTTCATCCATTTTTGGGTTGGGGGGGGATGGTTCTGTTTATTCAAAATAATTTTAAAAATTTTAATGGTTGTGCATGCGCAAAAAGGCTGCCGGGGTCGTTTTGTACATGCGCAGCCCGTTTCCAAAATGGGCTGGTAGCAATGGCCCCATTTTTGAAAAAGACATCCAGTTTGGGACAAGGACGGCTGGTGCCAGCTTACGCTTTCCTTTCTCTCCCTCCATTCCCCTTCCTTTGCCTCCCCCCCTTCCCCCCGTCTCTCATATTGTAAGCCCTAGCAGGGACCATGTCTATTCAATTACTTTGTAAAGCACCAGGTACATTGCTGGTGCTATATACATGCTTGATGATAATAATAATAATAATAATAATATAATATTTAATACATAAATGTTACATTTGTGTTCTACATGTATCCTATGATCTCCTCGTGAAAGGCTCCTTTAACCTCCGCTATGAAACAATTTATAAATTGTCTAAAAACAAATTGTCTTTGGCACAAAGAATCTACAGACACATGAAGAAGGCTACCCCGGAACTGCACAGGATGTACTTTAATGTAGAGCCAGTTGACTGTAGCTTTATTGATTGCCTGTACTTACCTGCAACATGCCCCATCCCAACTTTTACACCCCCCTTCTGCCAGAGTTTGGTTATCATACCACGAGGCTTCTTTTCATCAGTTTCAATGGGCTTTGAATTTGGCCCAAGGTAAGATACGAAGCTCCCGCTGCAATTAAATTGATGACACTTACCTGCCGTTTCTGCCTCAAGCCGCTGTCATGGAGTCCTTCCTGTAGTAAAGAGACACGTGTTACACACTGAGGGGCTGGCTGAGATATTTAAATTTTTATTATTTATTTATTTTAAACATTTTGCTACCCCGTCCCTCCTGCCACAGGAACCTCGGGGCGGCTTACAATTCACAAAACCTTAAAACCACAGTAAAACAACAATTGAAAACAACTAAAAGGAGGACAAAAGAAAAATAATCCCTACCCAACAACCCACCCCTCACCCATCTCCCCCGCCAAATGCCTGGTGGAACAGCCAGGTCTTACAACTTCTCTTAAAAGAGGTGAGATCCGGGGCCAACCGGGTCTCCACTGGGAGTTCGACGGCTGTGAAGAGGCCACCGAGAATGCCCTCCACTGTGTGGCCCCCCAGAAGACTCAGGGGACCTCGATCAGGGCACCCCCCGATGACCGCAGGGGTCAGTCCAACACCTGGGGAGTCAGGCATTCCCGCAGATAGGTAGGGCCTAAGCCATTTAGGGCTTTATAGGCCAAAACCAACACCTTGAATCAGGCCCAGAAAACCACCGGCAGCCAGTGCAGAGAGCGGAGCACTGATGTAATGTGCTCCCAACAGCCCAGTCCTACCAGAAGAGGGCCGCTGCATTCTACACCAGCTGAAGTTTCCGAGCCGTCACCAGGGTAGCCCCACGTAGAGCGTGTTACAAATTTTCCTAATAGGGGTGGGAATATCGGTATCGGATAAATCCGAAACACCTGATAATCAGGTGTATCGGATTAATCCATTAATCTGATATTTACCAGTATCGGCATACCCGATTTTTAACATTGGCCTCTTTACCTGTTTTTTACATTGTGCCCAGTTCTTTGCTGCCCTTATTGCAACTGCAAAGTCACGTCCAGTGGAGCTTTTTGGGTGGTGAAAGGTTTGGTCAGTCCTGCCTGTCTCCGCCTGGACCTGGAGCAATCCAGTGACCACTGTGACTGGTTCATTGAGTACTTTGTAGATAAGATTGCTCGCATCCGCCTTGATTTCGGTCCCATGGTTATTGCAGAGAATCATCTTGGGGCTATGGTCCTGTCCTGTTTTGTGGGATCGGTTTCAGATGGTGTCACCTGCCGATGTGGAGTCATTGTTGGGATCTGTTCATGCCACTACTTGTGAACAAGATCCTTGCCGGTCCTGGCTGGTTTAAGTCAGCCAGGAGACATTACAGCCATTGCTGGTTGGGGTAGTTAGTGCCTCCCTTGGGAGGGCAAGTTGCCTGAATGCCTGAAAGAGGCAGACTTTTCATAGAGTCAAAAGAACAGTCAAACGTCTGCAAGTTTTCATACCAAGTGAAAAGTCTGCACCTTTTCAAAAGTTACAGAGTTTTCACTTGGTATGAAAACTTGCAGACTTTTGACTCCGTACTTTTAAAAATCTGCAACTTTTGACTCCGTACTTTTAAAAGTCTGCAACTTTTGACTCCGTACTTTTAAAAGTCTGCAACTTTTGAAAAAGTTGCAGACTTTTCATTCCTATGAAAAGTTGCAGACTTTTCAGAGTCAAAAGTACAGAGTTAAAAGTCTGCAACATTTCAAACCCAGTGAAATGTTGCACCTTTAACAAAAGTTACAGACTTTTCACTTGGTATGAAAGCTTGCAAACTTTTGACTCCATACTTTTCAAAAGTTGCAGATTTTTCACTCCTATGTAAAGTTGCAGACTTTTCACTCCTATTAAATGTTGCAGACTTTTCATAGAGTCAAAAGTACAGTCAAAAGTGTGCAACTTTTCATACTGAGTGAAAATTCTGCAAGTTCTCAAAACTTGTGGCCTTTTAAAAGTACGGAGTCAAAAGTCTGCAAGTTTTCATACCAAGTGAAAACTCTAAGTTTTGAAAAGGTGCAGACTTTTCACTTGGTATGAAAAAAAGCAGACTTTTGACTGTACTTTTGACCTGAAAAGTCTGCAACTTTTCATAGGAGTGAAAAGTCTGCAACTTTTGAAAAATTGCAGACTTTTAAAAGTACGGAGTCAAAAGTGACTTTAAAAGTACAGAGTCAAAAGTTTGCAAGTTTTCATACCAAGTAAAAAGTCTGTAATTTTTGTAAAGGTGTAGACATTTTACTTGCTATGAAAACTTGCAGACTTTTGACTCTGTACTTTTGACTCTGAAAAGTCTGCAACTTTTCATAGAAGTGAAAAGTCTGCAATTTTCTAAAAGTTGCAGACTTTTGAAAGTACGGAGTCAAAAGTCTGCAAGTTTTCACACCAAGTGGAAAGTCTGTAACTTTTGAAAACTTGCAAACTTTTCACTTGGTATAAAAAGTTGCAGACTTTTCATAGGGAGTCAAAGGTACACAGTGAGGCCAGGGTGGTAATTGACACGAAGTTGACTAGAGCGTTCTCTTGCTGTCTTTCTGAGGCAAGTGGGTAATTGACACAAAACTAACTAGAGCTTACAGTCTTTGTGACAGAGCTGGATTCAGATAAAGTTATGTGATTTTAAAAAGTAAAGTAATGTAACTTTCCTTATGCTGTATTTTGCTGGTCAGCAGCTGCTCAACTGCACATGCGCAAGTCAGAAGAACCGATTATTTAATCATTAATAACTCAGTTTTGGCTGCACCAATCACTATCATGTTACAGAAGCAGTTGTCATTGATCTCATGTTCCAAGCCTGTGATGTTTGGGGGCTCAACTCATCCAGGGGGAGGAGATATTATTGATTCAAAATTGTGAGGATGTGTGCATTTTGACCACAACCAATTTACTTTTAAAAAGTCATAACATTTTATTTTCCTGATGGATCTTCTTCAAATTCTGTACATATGATGGTCCTCACAAATTATAGCCATGGATACATTTTCAGAAATGTAGCTCAAGTGGTTTCCTCAAAATCGGGGCTTCAGCAGTCACCTGTTTATAATGGGCAGTGGTTGTGCATTTAACTTCCTTACAGCTACCACTGAAAGGAAATACAGCTACCACTGAAAGGAAATCTAGCATGCTTTGCTCTGTCAGTACTTCTGACTCCTTACTAGGGATGCCACCTATGTCTATTTTTCCAGGCTACTTATGAAACATACATGTTTCAGGGCCTGCATTGGTGCCACAGGTGCCAGTGCAGGTCCTGCAACATGTATGTTTCATAAATGGCCTGGAAAAATAGACATAGGTGGCAACCCTACTCCTTACATGCCTGAGGAAGGGCCTTGGGTGGCCCAAAAGCTTGCATATATTCTCCAAGAGATGTTGGTCCAATATCATCTGAACAACTGAGATGGAGGATACTTTCAGGATGCACACACTGTACTCATGTGATGAGCCTTCTTATGTAGGCGTGATATGTTTCTTTTCTCCCAAGATTCTATAGGGGTGTGCATGTCATTTTCGTTATTACAATAACGATAATGAAAATTGGCATTTTCGTTTCTGTTATTGCAATAACGAAAACCACAACTGAGAATAACAACAACAAAAGCGACAACTGAGAATGCCAAAACCGACAACCAAGAATACCGGTAATGATAATGAGAATGATATCGATACAGATATCCATACTAAAAATTATACCAAAAACAATATCAAAAACGATAACAAAAATGATAACAAAAACAAAAATGACAATGTCGTTATCATTATCATTATTATTAGTGCTGTGGCAGTTGGGTTTTGGAGGGGAAATGTAGAGAGGGGAGGAGGGAGCAGACATCTTGGAGTCTTAAAAGGATTGAACTCTTTAACTGTGCCTGTGTTGGGAGGGGCGAGCAGCTCAGCAGTATCAGATGGATGTATTGCTGGCCAATGAGCAGCACAAGTACGCCCCAGCAGTCTCATGGGACGCTGTGATTGCTCAATGTCTGCTGCCTCCCGACCCACAACCAATCAGGGGGGCTCTGGGGGAGGGCACTGCAACCCTTTATAATGGGAGGGTCAGGTTTTTTCTCTCCGTTGTGTGAGACCTTTTCTTGTCAGGTTACGTTTAAAAGACTGTGGTTCTTGCACATAAAAAATCCTCCCTAGTCCTCATTGTATTATTTATTTATTTATTTATTTATTTATTAGGTATTTCCACCAATACCTTTCCTTCCTTATACCCTACATTTTTACCTTCTCCCTTTCCTTGTCCTTCTCCCCCCTGTATATTATATAGAGATAGGTAGTATAGATTAGATATAGATATATATTATACACATTTAGATTAGATTAGAAGAGTTATATAGATAACTGATCAGATAATAGATAGTTTTCCTTTCTCCTTTCCCTGTTTCCCTTAGATTTAGATAAATATTAGTTATGCACAGGAATCAATGATGATACTGATACCAAAAATAAAATCTTTGTTTGAAACGGTACCGATATTAATAGTGATATCAATAACGATAATGAATATCGATACCGATAACAAAAACAATACTGATACCGATACCAAAACAATATCAAAAACAATACCAAAAATGATACAAAAATGATAAAAACGATAACAAAAATGTAAATGACATTGTCATTAATAACGATAACGAAAATGACATTTTTGAATAACAAAAATGAAAACAAAAAACAAAGACAACGCAGGGGCCTGGTGCACACCTCTACTATCTACCCACTTCCATTACAATGGCTTCTTATTTTCATCTTTTTAATCAGTGCCATTGCTAGCCACTGGCTTGTACAGCTCTGGATCCTTCTGCCATAAACTGCCATCTTGATTGATTGAATGCTCTTGTCTTGCACCTGCGCAGCAGTGGGGACAGAGGACCCAGTCCTAAATTTGCATGCATGTGATATGTGCAGAGTGTGCCACAAGAAGTGTGCAATGTACGCATGACGCATCATGTGCGCACACGTTGCAGGCATGCAAAGCCTTGTGTGCTGTGCACGCGTGTGTAGGATCATTGGGCTGCCCAGAAAGCACCCCATTTGTTTTCCTTTAATGAAAACCATCCATTTTGAGGTTTTTGTGAAAAAAATATTGTTTCTAAAAGTATTAAAAAATAAAATATTTTTTTTTTAAAAAATGAAATGACCGCACCTGCACAAATTACTGCTTGACCATACTACATAGCGTGCCCTTTTCCAAAATGGTGATGGCAGCTTTACCACCATTACGGAAGAGGGCAACCAATCTTTGTATGTGCAAAACAGCCACTGCACGTGTGCAGACTGGCTGCCCTTTTCCAAAATGGCAGAAGTGCTGCCAACGTCATTTTGGAGAAGGGTGTGCATGTGCAGAATAGTTTGGCGGCTGGACTCTTAAAAATGTTTAAATCATTTTTAATTGAAATGGCTGCTGCACCTGCACATGTGCGCTCTTTTCCAAAATTTCACCACGATGCGCAGACAAAAATGGCTGATTCAGTTCTATCCGAAGATTGCAAGCTTTTTCAGTTTGGGGCAATTTGGATCTTTAACATTATTATTTTTTTTATTTGGAGTTTTTGCATTGTTGTTTGTTCTTGGTGGTGGCCCCAATCCCATAGTCTGTGTATCCCGTGTGGAGTCTTATGGGACCCACACGGGTCCACATTAGCGGCACATTGTGACGCACACATGCACGCATGCAACTGCTTACGGGGATCCGCAGACTATGGGATCGGGGCCATTGATTTCAATGGGGTAAAATGCATGCAAAAAATCTGAATTTAAATCCAAAACTCCCCCTGGAGTCCCACCCCTTCCTACTTCTAATCATGAGTGTTGTGAATATAATGCAAGAGATTCTTAAGAAGAGACATTGAAAATACTTACCAATGATCTTTTCTTTAGACCCAGTTCCTACAAGAGGGGGTAAAAAACAGTTATTTCTTTCCACTCAGATCCATAGATTACTGGAGCTAAACTGACTTATTTTCAACAATGGTGGAAGCAGAACAGATGCTTCTGTGGTGGGAAAAAATAATCTGCCCTTGACGTTTCCTCACCAACAACACATAGGGGCTCAGGAACAGTCTGAGGGAGTTCAGAGGAAGATTCAAGGCTCCAAATGAGCTACCCAGAATGTGGAGACCTCCCCAGAATCCATCACTTTCAAGTGCACAGATTCGGAGATTTTTGCTGTTGGGTTTTTGAATTTTATATTCTAATTTTTAATTCTTACTTTTATTTTTATCTTTATCTTTGATATTTATTGTTTTTATCATTACTGCTGTTATTTTTATTGCTTTAGAAAGTTGTAAACCGCCCCGCGTCGCTTCGGCAAGAGGGGTGGGATAAAGATACATGAAATAAATAAATATAAGTAGACACAAAGCAGGTGAAATATCAGAGCCAAACATAATTTGCAATGATTTTCATTGCAAGTATCCCCATCAAGACCTATAGCATTATTGCTGCAGTACATAGACAAATCCACTCCCTTCGTTTTTGTCAAGGTCATGTCTCTTTCAGGCAAATCCATTCAAATAGAAGAGGTGTTACTTCTACAAATAACGCCAGGCTTACCCTCAGCAAGTCCAATGTTGCATCCGTGCCTTTGGGGCAAAGGACTGAGAGAAGAAGAACGGCAGCCGTGATTTGGAACTTCATCCTCGCTGCTGTTTGGCGTTTGCCAAGTGTTCAGTCACGGGTAGTTTGCTGCTGTATTTATACCTGACGTTGCAAGCCTGACTGTGCAAGCCCAGTGCCTCAGCTGCCTGGAGACCAAGTAGCAAATCCTCTTTGAGGGATCTAATCTTGGCCTCCAAGTCACGAGACAACTTCGGGGTGAAGTGGGTTCCCCACCATCATTTGGGTGTTAAAGTTCCTAAGGCCACTTTCAGACATGCTGCGCCCCACCCCACCCCAGCTCATATTTGGACTGCGGGGGTGTGTGTGGATGCGCAGCCCAAATATGTACAGGGATTGGCCGGTTTGAAAGCCCCACCCCCACTTCACCGGCAGAGACGCGCAGGGATGCAGAGCAGGAAATTAAGCTCTGCATGATTCCCTGCTCATCTCTGCTAGCAAAGCCGCGTGGGGGGCTTTCAGACCGGTCAATCCCCTTGCATATTCGATCTGCACATTTCCCCATGCAGCCCAAATATGCATGGGGTGGGGGGCAGGGGGGCATGTCTGAAAGTGGCCTAAATCTTATTGTTCCCCATACTTGTCCTGAAGAAAGGCAGAGCCTCTTCACCTGCTCTCGCTCCTCACACCTAGCTGGAACAGGGCCACTCTAAGCCCACTGCACTGTGGAGTTTGCAATGTGGGGTATGGACAGGGAGCAATATTCAACTCCCTGTTGAGATGGGGAGCAGGACTCCTGGAGTCCAGACATGATGTGCCTGCCTGTCTGTCTCTCAGACGCCCAGAGCGAGTGCTCGCTGTGAAGCTATGTTCTCCTGCTGTAATTTCTCAGTCAAGCAAAACCATAGTTTCACCTTTTCCTTCCATTCTTATATCCTGGGTAACACAAACTTCTGTTTAGCAATAAGGTGTTAGGAAACGTTGGTTGGTAACAGATGTTACAGTGGGCCACTTTGTCCCGATCTTTCACACTTCGGCCCAGACTTGAACTGCACGTGTCTGCAGGTTCCGCCAGATGTTGGCCCGGGATTGGCCTAGGCTGTTTTGGCAGCTTTTCCAGGGTCAGATCCTGGACTAAGGTCTGCCCGATCGGGGCAAAGCGGGCCAGAATGTGTCCGCACGTCTCTTCCCACCAGCCCAAATTGAGTCCAGCATGGCTGGCTACCCCCAGTCCTCCCCTCTCCCCCCCACCCCCGCTCCAGGACCTGGCTGCGTGTTCTACAGCCCAACCCAGTCTGGACCTTGTCTGCGGCAGCTTCTTGACCCAAACTGTACCAGGTTGCCGGCACCACGGTGTGTTCACATTTGTTTTCACCCTTTGTCCTTTCTTCTGATCATAATCTGAAAGGAGTACAGTTACCATGTTGGTCTCAAATGTGAGAGATGGAGACAAAAATAGTTCAAATAATCATTTCTGTTGGTGAGCGTATGCAAGCTTTTGGGCCACACAGGACCCTTCCTCAGGCAAGTTGACAGGTCTGGGGACTAAAATTCGTAACTATGTTGAATTCCAAACAAGGCACTAAATGATTATTTCAGTATCAAAAGCCACTACAACAATGTGGAGCAGTAATGTGTCTCTTTGCTGAGGAGATGTGTTACTCCTCGCTGGGAATGAATTGCCTGAATGGGAGCCAGCCGTGGGGAATATCCTGAATCCGGGTGAACAACTGCCAGGTATGGTCAGTCTCTAATTTAATGGGTATTTACAGGCCATTGAATCATCACCCTCAAACAATAAAGCAGTAATTGCACTTCTTGAACACTGTGCACTTGTTAATACTTGGAGAGAGAGAGAACAATCAGTACCAATTAAAGTCATTCACAAAGGCTGTTTTTAGACAATCACACTAAAATGTTAACAGAAAGAATGGCATCATAACAAAAACTTTTTATTCCATTTAGACAATCTTTACTAAAACGTTCTGTGACTTGTGCGTGTAAATGTCTAAAATGTTTTAGCATGCAAAGCCATAAGACGACAAAAACAACCATGACTAGAAGACACTATGAAAAACATTGTGAAGATACACTGACCAAGGATTGTTCTCATTCAATCCATATGGCATCAAAGTTCCTAATCTGAAAATCCAGTAAGTCTCTCTTCTTTCTAATAATTGTAGATTATTACTGCCACAAGGAACTACTTCAATACATGTAAATTTCAGATCCCTCACTGCATGCTGCACCTGAATAAAATGTTCCACCAGGGTTTCCTTCAGCACTTTTCTTCTGATATTCCCACAATGTTCCAAAATCTTTGGTTTTAAAGCCCTGGATGTATAGCCCATATATATTAATCTACATGGACATATAATCAAATAAATCACTGAGCTAGTGCAACAGGTAGAAAAATGTTCCAACAGGAATTTCCTTCCTGTGATAGGATGTGTAAAATATCTCATAGGTATACTCTGATTGCACGCCAGGCAGCTCCCACATTTAAAATGTCCCACTGGAATGAAAGTCCGAGGTAGGACATTAATCAATGTTTTGTGCTGTTTTACATCCGTATGTACTAGAATATCCTTAATGGAGTTCATTTTTAAAAAAAGCAAAAATAGGTTTATTGCTGCATCCTGGTATATGATCTATCAAATACCAGTATTTCAAAATGGCTTTCTTTATGGCCCTAGACCCCGGATTGAATGTTAAAGGGCAGACTAACCAATCAAGCGGTTCCCTTTTCTTAGGTATTAATAAAGACTATCTTGATAATCGCAACACTCTAAAAAACTCTTTTTAAGAATCCTATCCAGATAGCCCTTTCTTCTCAGGTCATCCATACATCTATTTGCCTGCTCCATAAACATCACATCATTGTAACAGTTCCTCCTTATTCTGATCAACTGGTTGCAAGGTAAATTATCTTTAAGATGTCTAGGGTGATTGCTAGTATAATGGAGTATAGAGTTGGCATCCATGCTCTTTTTGTATGTATAAGTACACATATTTCCTGCTCTATACTCCCTACTGATTTTCAAAAAATGAATTGTATGTAAATCATACTGTAAATCAAATTTGATACTTGCAACACACCCATTTAGATATTGGTGGAACTTGTCAAGTTCTTCTACACTCCCCATCCACAAAAAGAATAAGTCATCAATATATACCGTTTCTACAACAAGATGTGATGAACAAACATGTTCCTATCCCCAACATAAATATATTTCTGCTCAATTTTTCCCATATACAGTTTCACTAGATCAGGGGCAACTGTACAGCCCATCGCAATCCCACTCACCTGCAAGTACAACTGTCCGTTGAACCCAAAGTAGCTTTTAGTCAATCCCGATTCAGCTAACTGCAGCAAAAAGGCTGCTACAGGATAACAAGAGTCTCTAGAGTTTTACATGCTTTCAATAAAGCAATCTCTTGGGGAATATTGTGTGTAAAGCGAAGCCACATCAGTGGTCACTAAAATCAAATTCTCTGTGATGGATTGCCAATCTATATCGTTCAAAATGTTTAAGAAATCCTGTGAGTCTCTCACATATGACGGAAGCAAGGGGACAAAAGGTCTGAGGAAATAATCCAAAAATTGAGAAAGAGGCTCCAATACAGATCCATTCCCTGAAACAATAGGCCTTCCTTGTGGATTATGCATATTCTTATGAATTTTAGGCAATATGTAAAATAGAGTTCTACCTTCACTATCAGACAGAAAATTATATTCCATCTTTGCCCCATCATAATTTGCCCCATCATGAAATTTTCATATGTGTCCCCAATTTGTTTCTTTAAAGCATCCACAAAATTCTTATTCATTGTTCTATAATATGAGGTAGCTTGAAGCTGGCGGAGAACCTCCTGACTGTACATACCTCTATCGAGGATAACTGTCGTCCCACCTTTATCCGCAGGTTTGATAATGATACTAGTTCCTTACTCAGATTCACCAAAACTAATCTCTCTACGTTGCTCAAGTTTTGCCACACCTTTTTAGGCTGTTTATCAATCTTTCTCAGTTCTTCATTCAATAAATCTTCAAATAACTGGATTCGTGGATTATTTATAGGTGGCACAAATGTAGATTTTGGTCTAAAAATATTTTTCTCGTAGTCAATATCATCATCCATCTTGAACCAATCTCGTAATTTTATCTGTCTGCAGAATTTAAACACCTCTATCCTACTGGTAGAATCATTATATTTTGGAGTGGGTACAAAGGATAATCCCCATTCCAAAACCCCCCTCTCTACCTCGGTTAGTGTCCTACTCGATAAATTGACTATCCATGAATTTGTGTGGACTTCCTGGTGAGTATTCCTGATTGTTCCTCTTGCACAAACGTTGTGAGACAACATAGTAGGGCGACTGGGAGTGAGGCGGAACACAGCGGAACATGGAAGTGCCGTGATAACCGGCTCCAGGCTGTGTGTACTCGCTGTCACTGCAAAAATAAAAATAAAAAATGCCTCCCTGTCCCGTGAATGGTGACGGAACCGGTTATCACGGTACTTATGCTGGTTCCCCCATCTCCTCCTGTTCCCATCACATCACCTGAGCCTCCATCAAGTGTGATCCCTGGGCCCTGACTGACTCAGCTCAGTTTTCAATGCTGCCTTTCAAAGTGCTGCCACATGGCACCTGCTGCCAGTGCCACCCAGGCCAGCCAGTCACCCCTTTGCCACCACCCCATCACCACAAACCTGGCCTGGTGCTTTCTTTTTTCCAGAATGCTTGGTCAGCCAAGATGACAGATTATCATTACAATTATGAGAAATACAGGTTGCAGGACTGCACTGAACTGAAGTCAGCCAGTTCATCTCTCTAAGATGTATTTGAAATTGTGACCCATTCTACCACCAGTACCAGTGTTCTCTACAATTGACAGATCTATTCTGAATATGTAGGTGCCTTTGCCTCCCCTGCCTTTAGTCTGAGAGTGGGTGTGTTCTCTTTGTAGTCTGACCTGAGACTCCATCCAGTTAGTGGGGAGGTTCTCTCCAGCATGGCTTCACCATTCCCTAATCTGTGCCCCACCCTTTCAATTCCCATTAACCCTGGTCACTCTATTTATGCTCGTCCATCCGAGTCCTATCTCCATTGCTACTTAGTTTGGATTTTTTAGGGGGGTGCATAGGTGTCAATGTGTGTAGGTACCCCATTGTAATGCTTACAAGTGTTTAATTTGATTTTCTGTTTGAGAACAGCGGTGGGGGTGGTACTGCTTCACACACTGGGGGTATTTTCAGACGTGACAGGGATGATTGACCCCGGCACGGAATCACCCCTTTGATTCCCCGCCAGGGCCACCACATAACAGGCCAACAGACATGTCGGGTGCTCCCAGAGGGGAATCCGGGGGGGGGGGGGCTGCGTGGCACAATATGCAGCCGCACAGCCCCGCCCCCCCCACGCTGTCCCAGACGCCTGCCCTCCAGGAGACGGGCGGGTGCCGCAGCCAATGCAGCCGAAGCGCTCGCCCACATTGACCATGGCCCGGAATCCCGCTGCGGATTTCAGGCCATGGCCGAGGGACAGACGTGACGATCCCCTTATTTATTTATTTATTTATTTATTTATTTTTCAATTTATATCCCGCCCCTCCTGAGAACAGCTCGGGGCGGCTAACAATTTCAAGGACATAAAATACAATTATAAAAATATATTCACACACACAAAATCATAACAATAAGACAGGCTAGTGTAAAAAATACAATAAATAAGGGTTGCGCGAGATAAAAACCCCTTAACACCAACACCAACACCACCATAGGCCTGGGCGAACAGCCAGGTCTTGCAAATTCACCGGAATGTTAAAAGGCTTGGGGGCCAGGCGAGCTTCCTTCATCACGGGGGGAATCACATTCACCACGCAAACGGCGCCGGTCCCACCTGGACCGCCGTCCGCGTGGTGAATGTGATTCCCTGCCGTGATTCATGGGGGTGAACATCTGAGGGGGAACTTCCGTTCCCCCCAACAGACGTTACGTGATCGCAATCACCATGTGGGGATTCACTGTGGTTGACCATGATCACGTAACATCTGAAAATACCCTGTGATTGCACACATCCTCTAATTCCTCTGTATTCTCGCTATTGTCACGTGCTTAGCTCAGTAAGTTGCCCTTCCCTTCACCAACACCTTTGGTGTTGCACAGTTGCGCACTCACACTGCAGTGAGCACAATCGGCGTGACTCTAAATTTTGGTATAATTTTCTATGTATTCATCATCCTTGCCACTTATTAGTACCACAACAACGACAACATCTTTGTAAAAAACTTTGCTTTCCCAAGGTGAACGGAGTGTTTTCTAATTTTAAATCAGAATTCTGATTGATTTTTTTCCCCCAAATTAATATTTCAAATGTGTTATATTTGTGTACTTTTTCTCATTGCACTTTTGTTTTCTAATCATTAATTAATTTGTGTCACCGTTCAGTACTAGAGTAGACACAGCCCTTTCGACACAGTGCACAAGGGATCATACAGAGTTTACAGACAGCACACACAGCACTGCTAGTATCTGACTGTGAATACCTCACAGAGAACAGGAACACTCATCGAAGCTAAGAATTGCACAACCAGCCATTGCCACATTTTTCCAAACCGGTACCGTAAGTATCCCTGCAGATGGAAAATTAAGCGAGCAAGTGAAGGTTCAAAGAGCCGGCCAGGGATTAGCGGGATGCTCTACCACCTGACGAGCCAGCACCAGGCTGTTCTCAATTCTTCAAAAAAATCCACAATGCAAGAGTGCACCTGCAGAACACTCATCATCTTGATCCACCACATCCCAAACAGCAACTGTGCAAGCGACAATGGAGCAAGCGCTTCAAAACCATATGAAATGGCCAGCCTCACACCCAACCGCACAATACTACCTTGCCCTCAAAACAAAGATGATTGCAGTGGACATGCTTCCATTTTCCTTTGTGGAGAATAAGGGCTTTCGTGAAGCAATGGAGGGTACTGCACCACACTGGAAGATACCATCCCATGTGTACTTTGCCAAAAAAAACCACATACCTGCTCTGTACCAAAAAACGAGAAAAGCTGTACAGAAAGCAATGCGCCATGCTGAAGCTGGATATGTGCACCTCCAAACAGACCTGTGGACAAGTGATCAGCACACTGAGTACCTTTATGTGACCGCCCATTGGATATATCTTGACACAAAGAACCAGTTGCAGAGACAGCAAGCTAGTGGTGTGCATGTTCTTTTCGTTATTACAATAATGATAATTAAAATTGTCATTTTCATTATCGTTATTGCAATAACAAAAATAAAAATAATGAAAATAGAAACAAAACCGGCATTTGCTTTTGAAATAAAGGGAAAAAACTGAAAAATGTATTTCTGGCTATAACTTTTTTGTTTCTTTTTTATTACTCATGAAACATGGGATGATTGTATCCTGAATAGAGGGCACTGTATGGGTCAATGTTCAAAATGAGTAGATAAAGGAAACCAATTGTAGAAGCAATTGAACATTGTGATTTTATGAAAAGTTCCATATACATTCATGGCTACAACTTCTTTATCTTCCATTCAATTTTCATAAAACCTGTAAATATTATGTCACTCCACAAGCTTAACACACCTGATGATTGTCAGAATGATTGGATGCAGGATGCTGATGGTATAAGACATTAACTTGAAAATACATTTCCAGATGTAACATTTGTATATTCCATACTGTTTACAAGATATTTGGCAGGAATGTATCACATACCTTCCCTGCTATCTCTGTCAAACTACAGGAAAATTTGATAATGCGCGACCCAATTTTATAAGCAGTTGAAATTGTCCCTTGAAGACCATTATTCAGATAAATAGCAGCACATGTAGTGCCAGTCAGAGGCAGGCACCTGGCATGGCAAGGCTGTATCAGGGAGGCTGTGGAGAAATCCAAAAGACTTACAGACACATTCACTGCCCAATTACTGCATGCTTCCAACTTTACAGGACCAATCAGTAGTGGCTTTGAGGCGGGCGTAGCGGTGACCCTCAGGCGGGCATAGAAGGGACATAACTGGGACTTTGGAGATATCATATCAGCAATCAGGAGACATAGTTTACACATACAGACTGGCCAATTATCATCACAATCACATCCTGCAGCACCTTGACAGAGGACATAAGAGAATCTCTATTGGCTCTTTCCTAAACAGATGCTTCTGACTTCCCAGTAACAAGTGGGGGAGAGATGTTGGGATGGTCACAGCACAGAATGAGGATATTTGGTTGA
>QEPC01013087.1:503907-515869 GCA_003113815.1 Sphenodon punctatus | reverse complement strand
CTTCCTTGGTCGTCCCCGTGAGTGCCCAATGGGGCCCGGGGTGGCCCCCTGGGAGGCTTCACCCTCTGGACCGCCGGGGGCACCAGGAGGTGGCTGCGCAGCCCCTGAGGGCGTGGGGGTGGCTGGGGCACCTGGGTGGGTGGCGGGGACGCCAAGGGTCCTGGCATTGGAACCTGGGCAGGCAGGGTGCCCGGAGGTGCGCCTGCCATCACATAGGCGCACATCGTGCCGGCGTGCAGGAGCAGGGAGATCCCAATATCGTGGGACCTGTTCATTTTCGCGGTGTGCTCCCGCACCATCCCGGTGATGGCCTGCTCCAGGCTCCTGAGCGCCTCCACCTGCCTGCTGTGTTCCTGGTGCTCCCACCTCCGCTCCAGGTGCACCTCAGCCTGGAGCCTCTGGTCCCTCGCCTCGGCCCGCTCCAGGGACCACTCGATGTCCACCTCCATGCGGGCCATGGCCTCGATCATCCTCTCCCCCTGTTCTGCCGCATTCTGGATGATTTCCTGCGCCTGTTCCTCCCTCCGCCCCGGGCATCTCTCCCGGCCCCTCCCCACCCCCTGACCCTGGCCCCTCCCATCCCCTCCGACTGCCCTGGGACCCCCTCCCTGCACCCCAGGGTGCCATCCCTACCGCCCCACCTGCCTCACCTGGTTCCTGCACCTGCTGGCTGGCCTCCTCAGCAGCTGCTGGCTCGGTCTCCTGGGTCCATTCCCGGGGTGTTCTGTGTCCTGCAGGCGAGGGAGGGGGCTGTGGATGTTGGGATGCGCGGTTGGGGGACCAGGGAATGGGCCCCCTCCCGCCTTGCCGGTGGGGGCTGAGGTTTGGGCTGGGGCGGCCCCTGCCCCCTCCACCCACCTGGCCCTTGCCCCCCTGGGCATCGTCCCTCCCCTCTCCGGGTCAGCCACTTACCCTCGATGTCCATCTCGGATCTCTCGGAGGCCGGCCCCTCGGTGTGGGAGTGCTCCCCCATGGACCACTGGCTGAGGATGATGAGGGTGCTGGCCTCGGACTCCGCTTGGCTGGCCTGGGGGTGGGTGCTCTCTGGGCCTGGGGGGGCCTGCTGGTGCCGGAGGTCCCAGGGCACTCTTCCTGGGGGTCCGGGATCCCGGAGCTCGTGTCTACCAGGCGGGCGGTGAGGGGAAGGGGTACCTTGGCCTGTACCCTGCCCTGGACCACTGCACTGCCCACGAGCTGTGGGGTGACTATGAACCCCTTCATATGGATGATGCGGTCCAGGGCATCGTAGAAGGGGGCGGTCCGGGCCCCGTGTCCGGACTGCCTATTGTTGACCCGGATGGCCTTGTACCCCCTCTTCAGCTCCTTGGCCTTTGAGTGGCACTGTGCTGCTGTGCGCTGGTGGCCCGCCGCCGCCATATCCTGCACTATGTCCTGGTAGACACGCTCATTGTGCTGGTTGAGGGCGAGCTCCAGCTGGTACTCCAGGGTCTCCCAGATCCTGATGAAGTCCCGGGTCTCCTGGAGGCCCCACTGGCCCCCTCGGTGGTACGCCTTCCTCCGTCGTCTCCACAGCGGGTCATCCTCCTCCTCCGCCTCCTCCGCCCGGGCAGGGCCAGTGTCCTCCGGGGGCTCGTCTGCCCGGGTCCTTTTCCGTGTCTGTGGGGACAGTAGGTGGGGGGTGTAGGGTTGGGTGCGGGATGGGCCCCCTCGCAGGGAACCCGTCCCCAGCCTCCCTGCCGGTCGCCCGAGCGTGGCCCGTGCCCCCCCCCGGGAGCCCCTGTGCCCCGTTACCCTGCCCTTCCTTTCCCTTACCTGTTTCATGGGTGCCTCCTCCGGCCCCGGTCCGGCTGCTGTCCCCGGGGCGTCGCGTCCCGCCTGCTGCTGCGGGTGTTGTCCCTGCACCTCCTGCATGGTCGGCACGACCCCCGTCTCCCCCTCCTCCACCTGCGCTCCTTCCACCTCCATCGCTGCCCCTGCCTCCTCCACCTCTTCCTCCTCCTCCACCATCGCTCTCTTGCCCACCGCTCTCTTCCGCCTCCCTCCTCGCTCCATCCCGCCACGCTTGCCTCCTGCAGATTTCCCTTTAAATCTCCCTCCGGTGGTTGTGTTGTTGCTGGTTGCCTGGCAGTGACGCTGCGTGCATTGTCCACGGCTGGGGCTTGTTTCCTTTGATTCCGCCCGGGGATTGGCGTCCAGACGTTGCTTTTTGTTGTTTCCCGGTGGGGATCTCTTTGACCACGCTTCCAGGGATTTTGCGCCGAGGAGCCTGGGAAGCGTGGTTGAAATTGACCCCATGTGGGTATTGAGTGTGGTGAACATCTGGCGCGCGCCGAACAGACGTTCAGGGCTCTTTGGCCCCGCCGCGCGATTGAGCGTGGTTCACTGTGGTTGAGCGTGATCTCGTAACGTCTGAAAACACCCAATGTATCTTTCCTATGCCTTGCTTTTCACCTCTGGCATTAAAAGTTATCTGCTGCCCCCTTGGGGACACGTTTGGGAAGTAGCAATGAGATTTCCAAACTGATTTCTCACTTTCTGTGGATGTCACTCACTAGCCTAAAAAGGGGGAGGTTGGGTGGGGCTAAGGGGGTGGCTGGAAGTTCCTTAAATGGACAAAAATCTCCAAGCACAGTAACTCAAATTGTGCCCTAACTTTTCAAATGCTCTTTGTAGATGAAAAACTGGATTTCAGTGATTCCCCTCAGGATAGAAAGTCCTCTCTGGAGCTGTATTTTTCAACAGACAGTCCCACCCCCCACCCCCCTTGAGCCAGAGACCCTGGGTTCACTACCAAGACTTAAGATCCTGCTACATACAGAGTTGGGCCAGTTTGACTTAAGGCATGATGTTAAACTGGTGTCAAAGGATGTTTAAACCAAGTTAATCTAATCCCAAATAAGCCACTCTTGAAAGACCCAACACAACCATTTTCACTTGTTAATTCAAACCAGGAGAAGTGTATGTTTGTGGGTACTGCATCGTCATTCTGATGTCTTCCATCAGAGGGCAGTACTCAGGCAAGGAAGCTGCGGCACTATAGGGCCCTCTGGGAGTGAGATTAGAACAGCGCCACTGTGATCTCACTTCAGGACAGTACTGCACCCTGGCCAAGAGGGCATGTCCTACACTCTGGAGAACACAAAGCTAACACTGCAGGGCACAGCTGGAAGATCAAGAGTTGTATGAATGGAAGGGCATCTTTCAGTGCCTTTAATCACACAGCTCTCTTGGCCCAAATTAATGTGACTGAAGGCCAGGTAGTACTGGTGGTGACCATGCAAGCATTGGAGGAAATATTCATCTAAGCTCTGTGTTGCCAGACCACCCAGATGAAGGAAGGGCAAGATGTCAGTTGTTCCTTGTGAAAAGATTTCCAGGAAGACTCTCCACAATGTCCCATCACACATTCCTTCTCTTCCTATACAGCAAACGGTGTTTCCCCCAGCCCACCGGAGAAAGCAGCTGCTGGGGTTGAACTGAGATGCCCTGGGGAGGACGCACTGATGGTCAATCAATACACTGGACAGACATAATGCCAGCTACAGAACTTCCATCCGGACCTGCCGTGGTGCAGCACGGTGCTCCTATGGCTCCGACCAGGGCTTCTGTGGAAAAGGAGGGGGCACTTCCACGAGAGAGCAGCGTGGTGCTGGGATGCTGCAGCTATCAGTTGAACATTTTGCAGGGCCTCTTCCCCGGCGGGCCCAGTGACAGTCAGCTATGGTCACCCTGTGGTAAGGCCAGTCCTGGAGGAAGGGCCCGGAGTGGCAACAGTGGCAGCTACAGAGACATCTGGAGCAGCATTCGTGGTGGCAGCTGTGAAGTCAAGGCCCAGAGTGACCCAATGTCTGTGTAGTTACCGCTGTGCTGTTGCCATTCCGGGCCCTGCTACCATTGCTTCCAGGGCCCACAAAGGTAAGCTCCCCGACTGGTACCCTTCCTTGCACCCTGCCTGAAGTCGCTATTACCAGACACAACAGTGACTACGAGCAGACATACGCCTTCTTAGTTGTTCACATTTGCAGGTGACCAACAAGGGGCAACTGGGCAGCAAACCTGTAGCGAGTCATGAACGGACATTAACATTTTCCATCTAAAAGTGGTTAGCGTGAGAGCTAGTGTGGTGTAATGGCTAAGCACGCAGCACTTGGACAGGGGTGGATCCTGGTTCTAGTCTCGCCTTAGCTAGAAACTGACTGGGTGACCTTGGGCCAGTCATGTTATTCTCGCAGCCTAACCTAGCTCACAGGCTTGTTGTGAGGATTAAGTCATGTTAAATTGTTGTATGTAAAGCTGTTGCTGGGGCATTAAGTTCTCCACATTATGGGGGAAGGTGTTTTCAAACCCTGGCATCTAGATTGTCAATTGGATTTAGCTGGGTGGGATAAATTCTATAAACCCTCACCCCACCTCAGTATGTTGCGACATTGGGTGAAAACAGACATGATGCTAACCACCCTTGGTGGTCATTTATGCATGTTTCAGTGCTGCATAGGGCACCAATACAGCCCTGCAACATGCATAAATAACCACCAAGGGTGGTTAGCATCGTGTAGGCATGACAGGAGAGGTGGAACGGTTAATAAAGGGTTATTCATAATAATATTGTTTATGTTTATATAGCACCGCCCACCCATGGCACTTGAAGCACTTCACATATAACTTAACACAACTTTTAATTCTCACAGCAACCCTGTGAGGTAGGTTAGGCTGAGAGAATATTGTGACTGGGCCAAGGTCACCCAGTGAGTTTCTGCTAAGGCGAGACTTGAACCAGGGCCTCCCCCTACCAGCTCAGGTACTGCGCACTTAAGACCATGGCTCAGAAGGGTCCGCCACTAGTAAAGTGGCTCACTCTCATCACAATAGTATTAACAAACTGTGAATCAGCTTTTCTACCCTGTTCCCATGGCAATGGCAAATTAATCAATTTCTTCCTCTAAGTTTCAGTTGGGGAATACTGTGGCCCGAGGGCCAAATGCAGCCAACAGCCAATTTTTATTTGGCTCTTTTCCAATTCCTGGAATCTGGCCCACGGGTCCCTTACTCTCAAGATCTGAAAGAGTGAGCATCCCTGGCAGAGATCCAAGATCTGTACCCTCCCCCATCCTGAACCCACCCCTTAAGGACCTTTGCCCCCAATTCCTTCCCAGCAGTGGAACTTGTACTAATTTTCAAAGCAGCCTGTGAGGGAGAAAAGGTTCCCCACCCTGCTCTACGTTTTTGAAACAGATACTGTTACGGATGTGTGGGTGTCCATCTGTTTGGAAGGTCTGTGGGTCACACGACCTTGATCTGACGAAGGAAACTAAAGAAAAATCAGACACACCGTTATGAAACATGTTACATCACTTTGCAAACCTCCAAATGCGCATTTGCTAAAAGCAAAGGGTACACCATAAATATCCTGGCTTTGCATTAAACAATTCAGAGGGACACACATCCCTTACGTTACTGTATATTTTAAGATAAAAAATACTGGCTATTAGTCAACTAATAGTGGACGCCATAACTACTAAAACTAAACTAGCCTTTAACATCTGCTTGGCTTTTTCATCACTGAGGCAGTTTTCTGCACATGGGCTTGGGACAGTGAGAGTGAAGCTATACCATGCTCAGTTTCACGTCTTGCTTCAGATCAGTTTAACCCAGGTTGCTCCATGCAGGGGCATGGATGAGCGGTGTGTGGGTCGGGGGAGCGTGCCTCCACCCATGCCAACTTTATACAGGTGCCCAGGTGTGTGGGAGATGGGCACATCCCATCTAAAAATGGCCTAGATTTTGTTTTCTTAAAAAAGTTCCCGTCTCCCACAAAGTTTACAAAAGTGATCGTGGGGTGGGGGGTGGCCTCTGCTTTAAAATAAAGAAAAGACAAGAAATGTTACTAGGCTGTAGAAAAATCTCCCCAACAGCACTGAAGGATGCACCAGTAACAGGCAGGAGAATCCCACTGACTTTAATGGCAGAGGATTGTCTTCTGAAACTGTGAAAGGGACTGTAGGGGACTGGAAAGGGGCAGGGAAAGGGGTGGGAAGGTTTTTCACATCTCTGCTATAAGCAATCTTAGCATCAAGTTTAAATAGCATTTTAACCCAATCAAAATCTTCCACCACAGAAGGTGGTGGCGTTTCTGTGAAGTGCTTTGGGATCCTTCATGTACAGATACAGGAACTGATGTTATGTATTTTATTAGGCTACTGACTATAGGCCTATCATCCTTTGTAGAAAAAACAAAATAATACAATTATACATACAGTTAAAAAACCATAAACCTTGTCGTCGTCCCCGCCCCGGGTGCTGGTGTGTGTGCGCGCCAGAGTTCCCCTGGGTGCTCAGCACCCACTAGCTTTTCCTTATGAGCACCCTCGGAAGTAGGTTGCCAAGGCAGGTGAGAGTTCCCTGCTAGAAGGTCTCATAGGTGTTGAACTGATACAGAGGTTGTCAGGAGGAAATATATAAAAGGGGGGAAATTCAGATGCAGGGATTTGTAGCAGGAAGGGCTCTACTGAGACATGGCAGACTCCCTAAAAGAAACTGGGTTTGTTTAAACCAAAAATTGGACAAAACTCTGAGGATGATCTCTGTAGGAAACACAGTCCTAGTGGAAGTAAAGGACTTGAGGGTGAAATAGGATCTGTCTCGTCTCTGCTGTCCCCAATCCTAACATTTACACATTCCCCCTCCATGAAATCAGATCTCTATACATGTCCTGGGTGCCCTTCCTTGGAGCTAGCCAGGGTTGGTTGGCTGAAAGCAAAATTCAGAGCCAATGAGCACAGACGGATGGACTTGGCAGAGCCGAACTCTCCCCCAAGGTGCTGAGGCAACGTGACTTGGGTTGCCCCAGAACTGAGAGGCTGAAGGAGAGAAGTAGAAGAAAGGAGCAGGAGAAGAAGGCGGCAGCAGGAGGGCAACTAGGCCTAAGAGCTGCTGTTCCTCTGGGCCCCCTGTGGTTGCCATGCGGGCTGACAGAGCTGGTGCACTGCACCGCTTGGGAATGGCACAGCCGGCAGAGTGACATTTGGGAAACCGTAGCCGTCTTCTGTCTTGATGCTGGCGTACTCCATGCCGGATGGCATGCCTTGGTAAACATTCGCTTTCTGCTGGCCCAAGAAGCCCAGGCTCTGTTGGCCACTGAAAGCCACATTGGCTTTGCCAAAGAATCCCCCATCCTCATTAGCCAGGAATGGGTAGAGGTTCTGGTTACTGCCACGGCTCTGGCTGCTGCCATTGTTCTGTCCGCTGCTGTTGCCATAGTACTGGTTGCCGGCATAGCTCTGTTGCAAGTTATTCATGGCCTGCATGCGCCAAGTGGTATTAATCGGGTAGTCTTGGTAATAGCTGGGATTCATATCCAGATATCCAGCCTGTTGGACTTCATTCTGGCAGAGAGAGAAAGGAAGGTGGGTCAGTACAGATAGCCACAAACTATGATAATAGGGCTCCAGCACCTCTCAGCAGCAGAGCTAGGGCTCGTCTACACTGCAGCTTGAACCAGTTGAAAGCGAAACTGGATTAAGTACCCAACCTTCCTAGATCCACACACCTGACTCCCCAAGAACAGTTAGCATCCATGTTGCTGTTCATTGTACCATGGTTGCAGGAGGGTCCAATCAGGTCAGCCCTCTTAAATTGGTGCAAGAAATCCAGCATCCATACATGCAAGAAAAGTGGTCTGTTCTATGCCGCTTTAGGCTAAAGGTGTTTGAAGAACTCACCTGACACAACTGGTTTACGAGGGGCACAAAATGGACCTAGGAGAAAGCTGGAGGAGTGCTGGCAAGAGGGCTTCAACCATTAATCTAAGACCATTCTGTCTGGCCAGGCATTTGGTAGGCAGGGATAGAGTTTGGGGAGTTGTGGATTAGGGGATTTTACTTGATTTTATTTGTCTATTTTTGAATCTATCTTTATGTACTGTAACCTGCTCTGAGTCATAACAGAGGGGCAAGATAAAAAAATGTGAATAAATATAAGCAATAATAATTAATAAGCAGCAGTCTGTGATGTTGGAGGCAGGTAGAGTGCAACCTTCCTAGGAGTAGGGGGTTGGACCAGATTGACTTTGAGGATCCTTCTGCACCTTAGAAGTGGAAAACTCCATAACCCCTTCCCCAAGAAGCACTTAGAAGAATCACTAGGATTCATAGTTTGAAGAAACTGATATTTACCCTCTCATAAAATATAGAAACTAGAGGTTATCTAGAAATTAAACAAGCAGCAACTTTAAAACAATCAAAAATAATTAAAATTTTCTCACACAACATACATACAATTAACCTGTGGAACTCATTCCAAAGGAATGTTGGGAAAGCCAATAGTTTAAGGAGGATCTAAAAAGGATTAGACAAATTCGTGGAGGATAGATCTATCAGTGGCTATTAGCCAAGATAATCAGGAGTGGACCCTCATGCTCAGGGTGTCCTTTAATCTCTAAGTTCCAAAAGCCTGGAGCGAACAACAAAAGATGGGTCATACAGTAACTGCCCCCTTTCTTCGACACTTCCCCAGGGCGCTGCTGAAGACAGGATACTGGGCTAGATGGATTTTTTTTTAAAGAATTCACAAGCCAGTGGTCAACTTAGCCATCAGGCCTTATCAGTCCATATAAATACATAAATATACACCAACATACTAAAATGAAGGAGCAAATAAATACACAATTGAGATAAACATAAATAATTAAATAAACCTAAAACTGGTTAAGATCATTGGGTCTCAGAAATTAGTCCAGCTTCCTACATAAAATGGACCTAACTTTCTTAGCCCGCTCTTTAGCTATAAACACCACGAATGAGGCCATGGCTCAAGTAACTGTTTCCTTGGAATCATTCAGTAGATAAATTAATGTCTGAAGATTAGACCTATTAGAATCCAAACTTAACGATTCAAATAATTTCACTCGAGCCAGCGTGTATAGTGGGCAGTACAACAAATAATTAACAAGACCGTCTATGTTTCTCCTCCCACATATACAGATCCACTCCGAGTAATTAACACCAGTGTATCTCCCCTGGACTACTGCCATAGACATTGTTTGAAACCTTAGAGCAGTAAATGCTTTTCTTCTCACTGGCTGAGTTAACGATTGCAAATACCTGGGCCCTAAGGGACCAGGTATCCAACTTGTACCAGGGGGCGATTCTAGATTGGACAGCTAGAGACCTAAGAGACCGCAATTCTGTATCACTGACACCAAGTTTAATTTGGCGTCTTGCTTCGCCAAATGGTAAGAAGAGCAAAAATTCCATAGAAAAGCCCAACAGGTGTATACTAACAGATACACGGGTCAGTCATGCCTTATTAGAATAGTATAGGATCTCTTTCTTTTCTTTTAAACAGAGCTTTGGAAGCGACAGCAAGGAATGATTAATTTTAACCAACAGTTAAGCAGAAGTGCTATAACTCTCGTCGCTAAAGAACTATAACCCGTTTCCAGTCTTAAACAGAGCAGTTGGCATACCAGGAGGAACTCCCGGCAAAGATCTCAACCAATTATTCTGCACTGTCTCCATGTGCAAAGAGGGGCACCATCCCAGACCTGAGCTCCAGAACAAATCTGGGCGACCACCCTAGACTCAAAGATTTTCATGGCTGGTTTAACCAGATTGCGTCCCTTAGTCTTATAAAACCTTGATCAAGCCCGTGCAGAGGAAATTGCTGCCCGCCTTGAATAATTAATATGGTGACACCAAGACCCAGCTGCAGAGAAGACTTATGCCCAGATATTTAAAGCACTTAACTTGTTCCAGTTTACTGCCATTGAGGAACCAACCACCGTGTAGACTGAGGCCGTATTCCCAGACAAATTTTGTTTCAGCTGCCTCGCCATATATCTAAGAGCCGCGGCTGCGATACGTTCATTATCAAACCAGCCCTCGCCACCACTTGAAAGCACAGCTATCCTGGCCATTGTTGTGAAAAGCAAAGGCTTAACGTAACTGAGGAGAAGGTCCAACCAGCTAAAGGCTATATTCACTTCATCAGCAACTATCAGATGGATTATTAAAACGGGGGTGGGACAAAGACCACAGATAAACGGATATTGCAAAGATACGTTAAGCAAGCTCTGCTCAAACTCACATTAACTAGAAAGTGAACAAAGAGTGGTTAGCAAGCTATCCCCTGTTTGGGAGATCTAATGAGATTGGACCCCCGAATCTCTCTTCTTACCTGGTACCCTCCTTTCTTTGTCCATAAACTTTCCTTGTGGCTTCGTTTCAACTTCATTCGCTGGTTCTGGAACCAGGTTTTAACCTAGAATGTGACACAGGGTGTGAAATTTGTATTTAGACACTGCTTCCAAAAAATACTATGATCAACATGTAAGGGGACTATCCACCCCCCTCTGAAATGCAGCCGCTTCTGGGGCTGGAACATGACAGCAGAAATACCGTAACCCATTGAAAATGAAGATAGAATTTCAGGAGGCAGAATATAATGTGACTAGATGACCCATGAGAACCCTTCTGATTCTGTAATGAATCACAGAGACTGGAACAAAGCTGTCTGCTGGACCCATCACTGTGGGAACGACTGTGAACACAAGGATTGAAATCCTTGGCTTCAGTCTCAAAGATGTCCCCTCCAGTAGCAAAGCGCTCTCCACCGCTGTGGTGCACTGGGGTGAGTACGGAGATGAGAGGAAAGAATACCCCCAGCACCCGCTGGCATCATGCTCAAATGTTCAACAGTGTCCGTACTGAGCAGAGAACACTCCCTACTGATTCACACATGCCAGCGTCTGCAGCACAGAGCCCTCGCCCACTGCGCCAAAGTACTGCGATATCAGGAGAGGCTCCCAATAGAACCAGAGCGGCCACCTTGTTTTAGTCTTGCACAGCTGTGCAAGGAGGGTGTAGGGCTAATCTCATCTGAATGTGGGGAGATGCCCAAGTCTGGAAGGGTTGTTCACTCCCTTTGCAGCATCAATGGCAAAACAAGGGGCAAAGTGCTGGAGAATCAAGCTGAGGCCTATTCCTCAGAGACAGCGTTGGCTCTGGAGGCACATACCCCTCCCACCAAATTTTCTAAACTAGCCTGAAGTGTGCACACAAATACTTCATTCCCACTCCCACATCTTCTTGCTACCCTCTCTCTTTACAAGGTCTGAAGCAGACACTACCTAGAGGTTAAAACGCCTTCCAAGGTCTGACCATGCCAGACCCAACTTAGCTAACTAGACCCCTCCCGGCCACCTCAGTCCCCATGCATTGCTCACTTGTTTATAGGAGATTCCCAGATCTGAAGCAAGCTTGCGGATCTGCTGGATGCTGAGGTACTTCTGGATCTGGAATCGCTTGTGCAACGCCTGCAGTTGCTCTTGGGAGAAAGCTGCGCGGGTCTTGGTCTTTCTCTTCCCTTCCCCCTCACCACTCTGGGGAGCAGGTGCAGGCCGAGGTGAGCGGCTGGGGCTGGTGGCAGAGTCTGGGGTGTAATGTGGAAGAATGCCAGAGCTGGAGGAAGTTGGGGAGAGATCTAGGGAGCATGGAAGGAAAGGCGGGGGGACAGTAAGGCTGGGCGCAATGACACAGAGAGGACAATCTGCTTGGGTGTTAGCTGATATCCCCTCCCCTAGTACCCAGGCCTGATTGCTAGAAGAGTGGATGCTCTCAGAATCATAGTCACTATCAGTGCATATGATTATCCATTGGGATAGACCAGTATTTAATTTGTGAAACTGCAGGGGTTCAAGCCTGTCCAGGAAGTCTCATCTCTACACTCCCAGATGCAGAGTGGGAACAAGGATTCTGAGTCAGTGGAGCTGATCTGCTTCCAGCCACCGCATCACTCCACCAGCAAAAGCACTCCCTACCAAACAGCTGGTGAACGTGGCAATGCTTGGTTGTCAGTTTTTAGAATTTGAAAGGAAAAAGTATGCCGCTGCCAATGATGGAAGGTTTTGTGATTTTAAGGTACACTTTAAGATATAAATCAAAGCATTTTCTATTGCCAAAGGCAGCATGTTGGCAGTGCCAATGGCGGGGGGGGGGGGGGGGGG
>QEPC01013087.1:473167-503827 GCA_003113815.1 Sphenodon punctatus | reverse complement strand
CACACACACACACACACACTCTTCCCTGAAGCAGCCTAAAGTAGCTGCAGCTGTAAATGTGACAGGCTGCCATGGAAACCAAGTGACCACAGCTGCCTGGAGCAAAGCAGTTTGCCAGGAGAACTTTTTACACACAAGTTCTGGGAGTTCTATGCAGAAGTTTAAAGCTCTGGGTGTTTAAAATCTGGGTGAGTGATTTAGACACACAGAAAGTTCAGGACATGCAGGAGAAATGTGTGTGTAAAAACACCCATTGTCTCACATACAGGCACAAAATCCCAACATAAGACCAGGGGGCCGGGACTTATGGCTCTCTGCTGGCACCTAATGGTGGACTGGTGCTATACTTCTAGTTCATTCAAGGGCTGGTATCCAGCTAGCTGGCCTCTTGGAGGGATCCACCCCGGGGCTGCGCAGGGACAGAAAGTGCCTGGAACAGCAAAGGGTCTGCAAAGCAAAGTGGACTCTGCCGGGAAAGGGTGTGATTTCCCCCACCCCGACCCTGACTGCCCAACGTTGCGCCTTGGGGCTGGGGCTTCCCTCCGCATCGCTGCCCGGGACACTAGGGTTCTTAGGGGCAGAGTTAAGGTGAAGGATCCCCGGGTTCGGTTGTCTCCCAGGATTCGGGAATGTTTGGCCTCAGCCCTCTGTGCAGCCGGCTCCCCTACCAGCCGCTAGCGGCCCCTTTCCCGGGCCGGGGAGAAGCGCCGTTGGTGCGAAGGGGACGGCGGAGCCAGCCCGCGGCATCGCCCCTTTGCCCCGCACAAGCCGATCCTTGTGGGGCGGTGAAGGAGGAGTAGCTCGTGCCGCACAGCCACCCGCTTTACCTCCAGCCCAAGAGGGGTGATCTGTTCCCGCAGAGGAGCTAGACTCTCCCCCCTGCGGCGGGTGCCAGAGCTGAATCCCCTGGGGCTGCGGGAAGAGCTTGGCCCCTCCCTGTCCCCAGCCCGGCGGCAGCAGCAGGGCTCTCTCTGCCAGAGCTTCCGCGCGCACGTGCCTCCGCCCTCCCCTGCAGCGGGCGGGACGCCTCTCTCTACAGGAACTGCGGGGACTAGAGAAGGGAGCCCCGATCCTGCAAGCACCCGGCCCCACGCCTCTCCCAAAGGGACCCGCAGTCCCTGATCGTCACCCACGCGTGCGCGTCACAGGGGGATGGGGAGCTTGTTTGGAAACACGCGCGTCAGACGATGGGGACGCACGCAGTGCCATCTCCAATGCTGACCTGGGGAGATCATCATTCTGCCCTCGCCAGCTAGCTAAGTATCCCCGCACACTCAGTGTGTGCCAAGGAAGGGAAGAGGAGATTCCCACCCTCACTCTAGGCAGCAGAATTAACCATGAGCCCTGCTTCCCCATATGCCCCGCTGCAAACACGTCTTACCTGAGCTTTGGAAGCTGTTCAACTTGGCCCCGACTGGGCAGGGAAAGCGCTCCTCCTCTTCTTCTTCTTCTTCCTCCGCCTTCTCCTCTGGCTCATCCCAGTAGTACCCTCCATAGCCCATGACAGCCCCCACCCCGGCCGCTTGGTAACTCTGGTACGTAGCCATGGCAGCGCTCATGGGGACCTGCCTGTCTGTGTATGGAGGAGAAGGAGGGATCCCACCGCCCCAAGCTGTGGCAGCCTAAACGCAGAGAGGGGCGAGCTGAACTGTAAAGGGGCAAGTGCCTGCAAATAGCCAGCTGGGCAGGGGGGTGGGGGCTAGCTTTATCTCCTACCTTGCAGACAGGCCAGTCATACCCATTGTCATGCTAAAGGCGAGTTAAGTGGTGGGGAAGGGCTTTGGGCTGTGGAGGTGGAGGGGCCATGGGGATGATGGGTGAAGAGGAAGGGCATAGGGATAAGACAACAAGGCTGGTGCCATTATTGGATGTCTCCCCCCCAAAAAAAGTACATTTCAGCTTCATAGGGCATGAACCTTTGAAGTTCATGATCAGCACCCCCAGCTGTGGTTCAGCTTACTATGGGGCAGGGTCATAATAGGGACAGGTAATGCTGCTGCAGTGGAGCCCGTGAGGGTGTGTGCGAGGCATGCTCTCTGGTGCAGCTGTGTCCCTTGCTACTAGAAGAGATGATTTGGGGGCCATTCCGTCCTCTGCACCAGGGCTTATTACAGTAGCAACAGATTTCCTAAGAGTCATTATTAGACTTGTCACTTTCACCTGGAGATGCTTATTTTGGCCAATGGGAGCTTGTGGATCCTCAAGTCATAAACCACTTACTCCAGAGTTTCTCCATTGTATCCCAGCCATTGGCTCTCAAACTGGGAGAGTAGGCACCCTGGGGAAAGGGTGTGTGCAGGACACAGAATGTATCCTGGAGGTCAAGGGTAGAGATTTTGTAGTTGCCAGATCCCTAGGTGGCCCTCTTCTGCAACGTGAATCCAGATTCATGCAAGAAAAGAAGCAATGGACAAGTGTGAAGAGTTCACACTTGCCCATTGCTATACTGTAGAGATATGGATATGTATAGGGTGGAGCAGCACCAAAAACAACAGACAAGGTGATGGCGGGGGGGGTCATGGTCTAAAAAGTTTGAGAACCATTGTCATAAGTAACCAGAGGGGCTGGGGGAGAAGCAAAGGGCTGCAGAGAAATACACCTTCAGTCTTCTCCCCTCTGATGGGTTCGGTAGGGAGGGGAGAACTGGAACTGGACAGGGCAACATAATGGAACCCATGGCAATCCTGCTCAAACTCCCATTGGCCCCCGCCAACTCTCTGCCCCTGTACCAAAGCAAATGCTTGCTTAGGGTGGTGGAAAGGCTCAGAGAAGGGGGGGGGCATCTGGGGAGGACACCGAGGGGTCCACATGACTTATAGTCTTGTGGAGCAACTCGATTCCCAGCACCCTTGAATGCTTTTCCTGGGACGTTTGTAAGAATCGTGTTGTCCCCTTGGTTCCTCCCCCAAACACTGAAAGAGTGAGAGCTCAGAGGAAGGGAGTGTGAACACAATGGCATAGATCCGTGATCTGGTCCGTTCTCTTCCTGAGCCCTTAACCACCCCTGCCCCCAACTTTGGTGCAGCCCTCTGAGCTTGTACTAACTTTCAAAGTGGCCCTGGAGAGGGAAAAGACTTCCCACTACTGTATTAAGTAGTTCTGCGTGGGTGTTTTCTTATCTTGTTCCTGTTTCTTTTACCGCCCTCCTTTGTTCCTCCTATTAATTATTTCCCTCTTTTCCTTGCCTTCATTTTCTCTTCCATCCCTGTTCATATCCTTTACTCGTTCACTTCATTTTTAAAATAACCACCGTCAACTGTTTATTTCTTCCCTCCCTCCTTCATTCAGAAAATGAACACTTGCCAAACAACTGCCTTTCCCAACACCTGCCAAGAGAAAACCAGCTTAGGTTTGATCTTGTAAAAGTGCTGCATATTTGGACATTAAAGATGAGTTCACCGCGTATTTTTTTTCTTTTATATTTTGGGGAGGGGAGAAATAAAATTTGTTGTTAAAATGGTCTTTAAAAGCAAACACAAGCTCTCTGCAAAGAGAGGTGTTTGTGGATTCAGACCTCTAGGAGATGGCAGTAGGGGGGCGTGGTTTGGATCGAGTGTGCTTTAGGAAAGGCAGCAGCTCCAAAAACGTGCAAAAGGCCCTAAGTGAGGATCACACCATCTATACATTAGTTCACAATCCTGATCAGTATCAAATAGACTTTGCCTGTCTTCTTCTTATCTGAGGTCCCAGGATTATATTTAAATCTCAAAATTTGGCCATGCTTCCTTGGGGTTTGAGCTGAAATGTTTAAGTAAATGACTGGACTTCATTTATTTCATTTATTTATTTATATAGCACCCGCAATGTACCTGACGGCACCAATGTACCATACATAGGGTTGCCACCTATGCAAATTTTTAAGGAACACTTATGAAAAATACATGTTGCAGGGCCTGTGTTGGCACCTAAAGCCAACACGGCCTGCAACGTGTATTTTTCATAAGTATTCCGTAAAAATGTGCATAGGTGGCAACCCCAGGCATTTGCAGTCTTGGAGAGACAAAGGAAGGGAGAGGAGCCTAGAGAGAGGCTGTGGTTGACATGTTGGCCCCACATGTAATAGACAGAGACAAAGTAGTTTAGACGATATCTTTTATTGGACCAGTGTGAGGGGAACACGGAGAGACAGGGAGACATTCACAAAGTTGAGAAGCCACAGGTGCACATGTTTGGCTGTTACCAAGCAAGGCCTGCTTTTCCCCATTGTGCCAAGGGGGGAAATGCATCAATGAGCAATGGGGGTGGAGGGGGAAAGTAGCTAAGGAAGGCCTGACAGAAGAGGTAGGTTTTCAGGTGGGATCTGAAGGCTGGAAGGGAAGGAGCAGACCAAATGTATTCAGAAAGGGAGTTCCAGACAGGGGAGGGGGCAGCATGACTGACTGAGCACAATTACAGGTCATTTTAGACTCACTAAAACAGCCTGTGAAATACTGATTTCATCCCAACGTTCGCTCTACATGTGCTCTTATACACCAAGAGAGGGAAATGTGTCAGATGCTACAGTCTCTTCACCTTTTAATTGTGATGTGATGGTGAATGTGTATAATCATGAATGATTTGATACAGTTACTGTTAAGACTTGAAATTATAAAATTGCTATCAACAAATTTAGTCATCTCCTGTGATTACTCCATGCAGTCATGGATTTACTCAACTTTTCACCATCAGTCCTTGCTGCCAACAAATGTACACACAGAGACACACATGTATATACACCGAATCGGGCTTAGAATTTGCAGGGCCCAGGATGATGATAAATGCAGGTCCCCCTGGTGGCCTCACTTTCTGTAGGACTCTAAAGGTGGCTGTATTTGGGCCCCACCCCCTATACCCTGCCCTCGTGACAACAGGGGCCACTGAGTGCGTTAATTTGGCAGATCGTATACAATAATAATAATAATAATAATAATCTTTATTTTTTATATAGCACCCGCCTGCCAATGCACTCGGAAACAAACAACTATTTAACAACTTTTTTAAATCCTCACAACCACTCATGATTCTACACAGGCCCTGGATATGTTAGTCACTGTGTTAACTGCAACCAAAATTTACACACTCAGCAGTGATTTTCAGTGAAAAGATTACTAGTGATTGTGCAGTGTCAGTAATTTTGATTTCACTGGTAACACACGCTTGCTCAAACATTCATACATTTCAGATCAAATCTGAAAGTGTATACAATTACATTGTGTGTATTGCATAACATTTTCACTGTAACATTACATATATATTATATTTGTGCACAGATGTGTAACCTGTAACACTTTTGCTGTAATGCTTCATTTTCTCTGTGTCTCACTCTGGCAATCCGTCAATAGGAGGATGATCTCGACCATGCTTTATTTATGAATCCTGAGATGACTCAGAAGTCCAATGCTAGAACCACAGACCTGTCCACAAAGATTACAGATATTACCAGAGTAAAGAACTGCCTACCTTTCATACACTTCCTTTTCTCACTTTCATAAGCAAGACGCTTTTCCTCAAAGCAGGCCACTGCATCGAGGAGGCCACAATGCCAGTTAGATCCGATTAGTAGCCAATTCCTCCCTGATGGACATACCCGTACCAACTTTCTTAAGATATGCCTTCAATATGTCCTTTTAGCATTTATAGATTGTGAGTCTTGGGTGGCATACTGACATCACCTTAAGAGTTTGGAGAGCTATTATCATCAGAGGTGCCGTCATAAGATCTTACGCATTAATTGAGAAGACTGCCACACCAATGGTGCTTTCCCACATTACTAAATGCGCATCGTTTGCCTCAGCAAGAGACTGCGAGGTACATGCTGTGCGACTTTTGTCACGTGGGAAAGCAAAGCCGCATGGCTTTGGCACTGATCATGCGGAGGATGCAGAGCTGGAAAATCGAGCTCTGCATGCTTTGCATGATCGGCGTCAAAGCCACGCAGCATTTGCCTCTCGCGGAGGCAAACGGTGTGCATTTAGTAACGGGGGAAATCGTCCAATGCCACTGTTCTTGCTGAAGCTGGTTGCACCAGCATCGAGGCAACGATTCTTATGCATCAACTTCATTGGGTTGGACGCTGTGTCAAATGGTCAATTATTGGCTCCCTAAGCATGCCCTCCATTCACAGCTCTCGTACGGTCAAAGGTCATGTGGAGGGCAGAGGAAACTGCCTGTAACATTACAGTGAAATTATTAATATACGTATATGTGTGTATATAAATGTGTGTGTGTCTGTCTGTATAAATCTATGTGTATCGGGGGTGGGAAACTTCAGGCCTAGGGGCTAAATGCAGCCTGTGGCTAGTTTTTATTTAGCGTCTTCAGTTCCTGCTCCCAAGCACTAAAAGACTGATCTCAGGGTAAGGAGCAGAGAGGAGGGCAAGCACACAAGGATAGGGGACAGATCCATGGCACAGAGCCATCTGGACCCCTCCCTTGTAAGTGTACCCCTTAAGCTCCCCTGCTCCCAACATCTATTCAGCCCTTGGAGCTTGTACTAATGTTCAAAGTAGGCCCTGGGAGGGGAAAGGTTCCCTGCTCCTGCTCTATATAATGTGAGTCAGGAGTAAATTTGCAGGAGAAAAAATAGCACTAGAGTAGGGGGAAACTACTGCCAACACAATGCACTGCCCTGTTTCTTTTTCTTTCCCTTAACGGAATGTTAAATTCAGAGACTCCTGTGTAAGTAATCTCTCTTGGGACAAGACTTAAGGCAGCAAAATGGTTCAGGGAAGTGGGACTGAGCCCATCTGGCATCAGACCTACCTGCCTGTTGTTAAGACAAAGTGTGAAGTGAGATGGGGGAAACAGCCCCATCTGGCCACAGACACCCCACAGAATATTGAAAGGTGGCAATATCCTACTTGTACTAACTGACCTCCCCTTTCTCTGTGGGGAAGGAACTCCCTCTGGCTCCAGACAGAACCTCCAGCCACTGAAGGTGTAGTGACAAGGTCACTGGGAAGATGAGTCAGCATAAAACAACAGGTCATTCAAATGCAAATGAATGGACGTGGGGTGTATTGGAATCCACTGACAAAGGAATGCAGGCAGGCAGTAGAAGCTGCTGAATGAGACAGGTCTCCTGGGGAACGTATGCTGAGGGAGAAGCTCACCTGGTTTGAACACCCCATCCCTCAAAAGGGACCAGTGTTGCCTCCTATGTTCTCCCCAACAAAACTCTCTGGCAGACCCCTCTTTGATCAACTCTCATTAAGAATGATTCTGTTCTGTAATCTGATTGCCAAAGAGGAAAACCAAAACAACCTAAAGGACAATGGAGCAGGAGAAATGTAATCAGGAGAAGGGTTTAAATCAAGGGTTGGGACCCTCAGAGTCTCAAACCCAGTTCCTTAGTCTGGTCACTGGATCTATCCCCAAGCACAGAAAGAGTAAGTTCAGCGGAAGGGAGCAGAGATGAGGGCATGAACACATGGATAGTGGATGACACAGATCAGAAGTGGGCAAACTGTGGCTCTAGAACCACATGTGGTTCTTGGACCTCATTGTGGTAAATGGATGTGGCTCTTGGGATTAAGATCCTTTGCCCACCCCTGGAATTGATCCATGATCTGGACTCTTCATCTTCCTTCCCATGCCCTGACCGCACACCTCGAGCACCTTCCCCCAACTTCTGTGTGGCCCCTCATAAGCTTGAGTGGTGGGAGGGGAGCAGCCAGCCCTGCAGCTGGGCAGAGAGTCGGGGTATCCCTGTCCCCTGCTGACCAATTGCCATCCAAAACTGGATGGCAATTGGCCAGCAACAACCTCCCCCTCCTCCTCAAGCTCGCTGGAGCAATGCCAGCCCTGTGGCACCGCTCCAATGAGCTTTACAAAGATCCGGGAATACGAATCTAGAAATTTGTAAAATTGGATACACAAATCCATAATTAACATGGAACTGTAAATCAATACAATTTCCCATCCCTAGTGCTTTATGCTGTGTGTATCAGTTAAGCATAGCCAAATAATCAGGGCCGGCCTTACCACAGATTGACCTGGGGTGACTGCCCTGGACCCCGCTATATTCTCTACTTTGCCCCCGCACCCTTCCCTGGTGAAAATGGGGGTCACCGTGGGGGGGCCCACATTTTATGTTTGCCCTGAGCCCTGCAAATAATCGAAAGGATCTGCTAAAAATGAATGGCATGTGAAGACTCACATTCTTGCACAACTTTGTGTAGTTGAGTAGCGCCTTGAAGCCCCTCTCATAAAGATTGCTTTTATTGTCTGTGCCCTGTTGATCTTGTTAGCTCTTTCAGAGGCCTTTGATTCAGTTGATTACGAGGTGTTGTTGACATGACTGCTGGGACCTGGTGGGGGTGCGTGGGACCACTCGAGTGATTCTGTTCATTCTTGTTGGGGAGGTCCCAGTGGGTGGTGATGAGAGACTGCTTCTTGTCCCACTGGGGCCTCCCCTGTGGTATCCCGCAAGGTTCTATCTTGTCTCCTCTTCTGTTCAATGTGTATCGGAGACCACTGGGAAAGATCATCTGGAGGTTTGGAGTGAAGTGCCATTAGTATGCTGACAACAGAAACAAAGTAGTGCAGCGATATCTTTTACTGGCCCAACTCCAGTTGGTGGAGGTAGACAAGCTTTCGGACCTCACAGGGACCTTCATCAGGCAAGTCAAGAGTTAGAACTGGAGACTGAGCAAACAGTGAGGTATAGACAGTTTTACATTTGCTCAGAAAATAGATTTTGCTGTTAAGTTTGGCTTCCTGTTTCTTCAGATTGTGAAATTTCCATTTCAAATGGTGAATTTCAACCCAGGCCATGCAGTCTCGGTGCTTACCAAATGCCTGGCTGCTGTTGGGGACTGGATGAGGGTGAGCCGACTGAAAATGAATCCAGACAAGGCTGAAGTGATGATGGTTGGCTGACCCTGTAACTTGGAGGGAACTGGGACACCTTTCATTGATGAGATCTGGCCCCCTCTGGTTACTCAGGTTTGCAGCTTTGGGGAGCTTCTGGAGTCCTGGCTGCACCTGGAACATCAGGTTGCAGCGGTGGCCAGGAGTGCTTTTCACCAACTCCATCTGGTGAGGAGATTTGGCCACCATCCATGCTTTCATCACCAGAGACTAGAGTACTGCAATGCTCTCTACGCTGGGCTGCCCTTGATAACTCTTCAGAAGCTGCAGCTGGAGCAGAACGTGAGAACTCAGCTCCTGCACATTATACCTGTGTTTTCCAGTCTACGCTGGCTTCCTATAGCTTTCCAGTCTCAATTCAAGGTGCTGGTTTTAATCTTTAAAGCCCTAAAAGACTTGGGCCCCACGTATCTGAAAGACTGCCTGTCCTTCCATGCGCCAGTGAGTGCGGCCCCTGCTGTCGTCCGGGAGCACCTGCAGGCACCACCTGCCAATCTTGTTCCTACGACAAGGGTCCATGGAGAGGCGTTCTTGGTCGCTGCCCCGGTATTATGGAACTCCCTTCCCCCGGAAGTCCATCAGGCCAGAGCATATTCCAGAGTCTGTGTAAACCCTCTGTGGCAAAGTATTTAGCAGGTAGGGATAGGGATTGAAGAGGGGAGGTTTAGGGGTGAGTGTGGGGTTTTTATAGGGAGTTTTATTGTATTTTTATTTATTTTGTCTGTTGTCAGCCACCCTGAGCCTTTGGGGAAGGGCAGGGAAGAAATGCAAGTAAATAAATAATAGTTAAGTAGTTATCAAAGATGGCATGATTTCTATGCAACGTACCCAGTGCTGTGTAATATGTAATGACTCCCTGTGAAAACCCTCATTCTCAAAAGAATTCTGTGAATGTATATACACACAGCAAACCCTTGCTCTCCTGGCATGCTGTCACTTGATACCGCTTCTTTGCATGGTCTTCCCACCTAAAAGATATCAGCTGCATTAAAGAGTGGAAATGTTCCTGCTGATTTGTCTGTTCATTTTCCATTTGTAGTTATTTGTTTATTTTGAAAATTCACAGGGTGTGAAAATAGCATCTTCAAAAAGCATCTGTACTTTGGCATTTCAAATTTGCTGCAAGCCAGTGTGGGTTTTGAGAACATTTGCTGCATAATGAGGAAAAACAGAGAGATTTTGAATGAGACAAGATTGCTTGTCTGGTTTAAAGAAGACTGGCCAGGGCTATGGAGATTCAGAAATCTCAGGGTAGGAATCTCCAGAACCCAGAAGGTTCTGGTTTCTGGCTTGATAAGTTATATTTAGTCATGGAATGCCTGTTTTTAGACTGCAATATGTTGTGGTTATACAAAGGTAAATATACATATGTACGTAGGCAGATAAAATCTCTGAGAGTTTGAGGAAGTCTCTCACATTTCCTTGGATTTGGGACACAAGAGGAGGATGTTTCACTCCATTTCAATCACTTCTCTGTCGCACAACCTCTCTTCTATGGTTCAGAGCGTGTCTCCCAGTTTCTCCTTGTGGGTTGGGGCCACTGACTCTGCACTTGGGGGAAGGAAGTCTGTCTTTGTTGGGCACATTTCACTATGAGGAGGTAGTCTCCTGGAGCAATAGTCTTGCATGCGGATCTCTTAACAGTCTGGTTTGTTGCTAATTTTAGGGTGCTCTTAGACAAGCACCTCCCACCCACTATACATGTTGCAGAGCACCTGTAGGGTAGCCTTGCAGCCCTGAAACATGGATGGTGGGTGGAGAGGGCTAGTCTAAAAGCACACGTAGTTTGTTCTTCCCAGGAATATGTATCTTGCTTGCCTGTTTGTTCCACTGCTCAGGGGTGCATTTGGCCTGGGCAGTGACAACATGTAGGAGTGGACTGTGGCTGCATTTGGGGAGTACTTTGCAGTGGATGGAGTGAGGCTGCTTTGACTTAAATGGCACTGGAAACTGAAGGCTCTTTGTTATCTGCTGAGTAGCAGAGGGAAATGTCCCAGTTCTGCGCTGCAGCATTTTGTACTGGAATTCCTGTGCACTTGGGAGGGTTTTGCTGGCAGAACTGCAGAGAGAGTGGGTTTTATGGAGCAGAAGTTCCCAAACTATGGGTTGGAGCTAGGGTTGCCACGTCTCACGGTTTGGCCTGTGAGAGTCTCAGGGTCAAACCGCAAAAGGTGACAACTCTAGTTGGAGCCCAAGGTGGAGTCACAGGCCATTTTTAAATGAGACGCTCCCACGCATGTCCACCGAGTGGGAGCATCCCATTTGAATACAAAGGGGCGTGGGTGCGTGCTCCTGCAACCCACGCACCTTCACCCACCCATCCCCACCTGGAGCAACCGTGCGTCAAGGTGGGTGCGTGCCTGTCTTCTCCCTCCCTCCCCACACATGAGTCCTGCAGCGGCGCTCCACCCACTGCACACGGACCACTCCCCACCGACAAAAACAGCCACCGAGGGAGTCCCAATCCGGATTGCTGTTTGGAGATGTAGGATAATATTTAAGCCACCAAAGGGATCATATTGCCAAAAGCTTGGGAACCACCGAAATGGGTATTCTGTCCCAGGCAGTGTCGACTTTTAGCCAGATGCGAGGCTCTGATTCAGCCATCCCACAACTGCAAACACTGCCCACCACAAATTCCCTAGGAGTGTGAAGCCCTTGCATTGTCATGTAGCAGCCAGGTCTGGCTGCTTGCTGTGGTTCTGATGCTCTCAGTGTCTGGGCAGGGCCTCTTAGACTTCAGTCCCATTGGCACAGTCTGGACATGGAAAAATGCAAAGCAGCCTTAGCTGCACTGCCCGAGGGATGGAGTATTACAAAAGAAGGGCCTCCGGCGTTTTAGCCCTAAGGACATGCATGGGATTTGGGTGCTTCTGGGGGAAGGGGCAAAGAGAATCCTGTACAAAAAAATAATCAAACCAATTGCACCTGAAAGAAACCAAGCCCTGCAATTTGTCAGCCACCAGTCACTTTACCGTATGTAAAACAACAGAACCAAAAGGAACCAAAAGGAAAACAAATAAAGGTTCTCTTTAATTTGAAGCCAGCTCAAATTAAATCCTGGTAGGCAGAATTCAGTACTGCCTTGGGTTTCCCAGACAGCTCAGTCAATGCCCCTCAGTCCTGCTCTCCAGCTTCCCAAATCGCTCTACTAGTACCACTCACTCCTGCCCTGCAGCCCCTCTGTTGTTCCAGTTTTAACTCCCCTGCCTGCCCCCACCGCTCAGCTGACCTATTTGGCCTGGCGGGCAGCAGAGATGTTTGTGGATGGAAGGCAGTCACAAAAACCAGCTTCCCCATTCATATGAAAGCCCCCTTTTTCCTTCCCTCCACTCCATTGGAAAAAAGGTCAGTGGGAGGACAAAGCTTCCCGTGCCCATTAGCATCTCAGAATCACCTGAGAATGGCAGGACCATCAAGGACCTTTGTTAGTGGTGCTGATGCAGACTATTCAGCTCGGGGCCTAAAAGCCCAAGCATCTTCCTGGGCAGGTGAGAGGAGCCCAGCAGGGAAACATGGCAGCAGAGAGGCTAATGAACAAACTGAGAAGTCAAGGGGCTGAGGGGATCTGTTATTCCCATCACCCCCTCAGCACACACACAGTGACGCCGTGCAAAAATACCTGCACACGTCTCCTAATGAGGAGGCAACAGAAGAGCCTCCCTGGGAGCTGGAGTGAACACACAGGGTCTCTCCTCCAGGCCTGGAGAATTGAGGGCTTCACTTTACCTGTCCCCCAAAAGATGGAGCCCTGGACAGCTCATCTGGACATTGGGACAATGGTAGTGACTGCACTCTCTACCAAAGCTCTGTCCATATGAAGTAGAGCCTTACCCAGGAGCAAGCAGATCAGGCTATACATGGATTCATTCTGTTGTAAAGCTGCTTATGTGATTGCTGTAGCTCAAGGGTTAATTACCTGCCCCCTAATATAGCAGCTAGGAGACGTCCCGCACTAGCGATTAGTTTGAGAAGTGTATGCCTTTTAGGGCAGTGCGTTAGACCTTCCCTTCCCATCCATCCCCTGGGGTTGGTAGGCAACTCACCAGAAATTAGCTGCTCATGTGGCTGCTCCTATTTGTTAACACGGGGTGTTTTTAAACCAGATGCTAGCATGCATGGCCTCCCAGGAGTAGGGTGGCCAGATACGCAAATTTTAGAGGACACAACGAAAAATACAGGTTGCAGGGCTGCATTGATTCCAGTGATTCTGATTGTTGTGTGAAATCCTCACCACCTCCTGTGCTCCTGAATGATCCCTTGCTCTCGTGTCACTTTATGCAAGGGGGGCGGGGGGGTTCCATTGAAATGCAGACCAGCCAGAAGGTGTGTGAACACATTGCTACAGGGCAAGGCAAACACAGATTAAGGAGCAAGGGGTGAGCTTGTGAAGGGAAAGGGTGTTGTGATCCCCTAGCCTTGTATGCATGCCCTCACCACTGCTTCCTTACCCAGAGCTGTTATTCAGTAATTGGGGGTAGAACTGGATTCAAAGGTCCGATCTAGGGCCTGGAAAGGGGCCACATCAAAACGTGCTGTGGGCCCTACTTGGCCCTCAGCCCAAGGTTCCCCACCCCTGTCCTAGATGGAAGCATGCGGCCTACATCAGAGCACCTGGAGTTTCTGGGTTCCCCATCCAGTTACAGAGCCTGTTTAGAATGCAACAGCCGACATGTCACAGCAAAGAGCTAACCGGGAGAAATAAGGAGCTAAATAGATGGGTTTAGAACCTGAGTTGTGTTGGGCATAAATGGGCACCAAGCCTGCAGGTAATTAAGGGTTCATTTATACCCAGAACAAAGGCAGAGTTAAACTGATCTACTTAGCACATGCTTGTCAAGTGGGGCACTGGCCTTCCTGAACCAACCTGGTGTATCAACCCCCCTCCCCACCCCAATACACAGATTCCTATTTCCTGGTCCCTTCTGAGGCTGCTTTCTGACTGACGTTCAGAGTTCCTCTTTCAAACAGGGTTCTCCCGCATTGCACAGCCTCATAGCCCACCTCTCCTCTGTGACTGGGTTAGCAAGCAAGGGTAGCCCCTCAGGCTCCATTGACTAACACCTGCTTTCCATCTGAATGTAGGCCTGGAGGATCCTAGAAGCTAGGAGCTGTGGAATGGAAGCAGCAGGTGAATGTCTGGGACTGGAGAAAGAGAGAGATTTCCCTGCTTTTGTTTAACAGGATTGAGATGGATAGCTTAGGGGAGACAGATAGAAGGCTTGGGGGTATGGTATGGGTATCTCCACTGCCCCTGACTCACTGGGTAGGTAGGGTTGGATTGCCAGGTTTCAAGTATCAAAATTCAGGACAAATCATGGGAAATGATAGGGAGACACTCGAGACAAAGCAGGATGTGGAAAGCATCAGGGGGCTCACATAGACTAGGATAACGATCCATAAACCACTTGCTTCCTCAGGGGTTCCTCCAGAGTAAGTGGTTTCTAGATCACCAATTAGAATTGGAGAAATCTCTTACCCAGTGCGACGTGACTCTGCTCTGAACATTTATTATTATGTACAAATAGCAAGTGTAAATAGTGTTGAGGTTTGTGTGTTTGTCTATACTGCAGTGCTGTGTATTGTTGTGTATGCCTACGTGATAAATATGTGTATGTAAAGTGGGCACCATCACTAGCACTGTGGGAATCAGAGATAGGAGGAGTACTGGCTCTTTAAGCCAAAACTGCTTGACAGTAACCACGCCCACACTGAGGGGTATAAATGCCTGAGTTCCTGACCAAAGATTCAGTCTGGGGTTAGCCACTGTGGATAACATAGATACAAGAGATTGCTAGATAGTTTCTAGGATTTTGGAAGTGATGAATCCTGAGGTAAGGCTGATGTGCCAAGATGCTTACTTGGCCCAGGAAAGAAGCTTACTTGGCCTAGGAAAGAGACGTCAAAAGATCTGTGGGTTTTTAGTTCTTTATGGGACTGAGTAGCTGGTTTGTTTACTTATTGTTTAGGCCAAAGGGCATACTGTAAACAAAGGGTCGTGCTGATCTCTCTCATCTTTTGTCCTGAGTATTTTTATTTGCCACTATTTTCTTTTGTGATGCATCCAGCTGCCTTTGCATAACCTGATTATCATAAACCTAAAGATGTCTGTTTGCTTTCGTGGGAGTGAGACACCCTTGAGGGCACCTCCTGGATTTAAATATCTATTCCTACATTTAGAATTGAGGACAAAAAGTTGTTAATTTCCCCTATATAACTATATTACTTTATTATTTAACATATATCACAAACAATGTACCTGGTGCTTTATAGTAATCAATTGGACAGGTGCTTGCCCCAGTGAGCTTGAAACTAAGACAAGGGAGGGGAACAGAGGGCAAGATGGAAATACACCCACAAAGTTGTAAGTGCACATGCTTAGCTTAGGCTGCATTCCCGTCTGCGGCAGTGGCAGAAGGAGGGGCCAGGGAAGACGTGGCAGCGGGGATGAGGCAGCTGACAGGAAAAGAGCCGGTGCGAACGGGGATCTGTCGCGGCTTCTCTTGCGCATGTCCGGACAGGATTTTCACATCACATCATCACGTTTTAATTTCTATCCCACACTCTTTCCGGAGACTCGAGGCGGTGTACAACATAGTAAATACATTTACTGGGGTTCTCTCCCACACAGGGGACCCAGCGTAAACAATAACATAGCATACATCTCAAAACAAACCCCCCAGCTAATATCTCCTCTGACCATGCCTACATATCAGGCAACTGGTTCCATCCTTCCCACTACCTGTACCCTGCTGCCACCAGGGTATACAGTGGCTCCACCCCTCTCTCACCGGGGAGAGCCGGCCATCTCCACTTCCTCTTCCATATAATACAATACCCACCCCTCAATAATACAACCCCAACAAGGAAGCCCATCTTGGTCGACACCGACCACAGCAGACCCCTAAACAATATTAAGTGATCAACATTACTAATTAAACAGTTCCCCATACCCCCACCACTCCCTCCCACCTAATCACAACAATCACACCCCTCCACCCCCGACTGGCCCCGACCCTTTGGCTCGCGGCCGACGGCCCCGCGGCCGCCAGCGCGTTGTTCTCCATGCCGCTGGGAGGGGGTGTGTCCAGGTGGGAAGGGTAGGGCAAGCAGTCGCAGCCACTTACAGTCTCTGATTCCCCCCTGCAGGTGTCTCTCCTCTGCCCGGAGCCCGCTCCGCGCTTTGACATGCGCGAGAGAAGCCACGGCAGATCCCTGTTCGCACAGGATCTTTTCCTGTCAGCTGGCTCATTCCCACTGCCACGTCTTCCCTGGCCCCCTCCCTGTGCCGCCGCTGCAGATGGGAATGCAGCCTTAGTTACTGGGGAGAAGGGGAACCATGAGACAATCAGGAAGGCGACTAGGGGGATAAGGAGCTGGGGAAAGCCTGACAAGAGGTAGGTTTTCAGGAGGGATTTGAAGGTTGGGAAGGAGGGAGTAGAACTAATGTATTGGGAGAAAGTGTTCCAGGCATGGGGGCAGCAAGGAAGAAGGGACAGATCCTATAATCACTTCATTGGGTAAAAATACTTATTTGGCTTAAGAGATAAGACAAGTTAAGTGTACATTTTTCTTTAGCAATCTGGAGGCAAAAGCACTGGACAGACAAGGTGCCTGAGGGTGCAAGAATTTTAGCCACCATCAAGGCTTCCTTCTGCAGCAAACACTACTTGTTTGTTTGTTGTTTTTCTAATTAAAATTTATACCCCACCCTTCCTGAAGGCTCAGGGTGGCTTACAAAAACAAAAGCACAGAAAGAAAATAGTAGAAATACAAAACAGTGAAATCCCTGCCTGCCAAATGCCCCTGCCAAACAGAAGTTTTACACCATCTCTGGAATATGCTCACGCCTCAGCAAACCTCTGGGGGAAGGGAGTTTGGTAGTACTCAGGCTGGGGGGGAAACAGTCCACAAAATTTGGTCCCTTTCCAATTTCTGGATATGTCTGTCTGATGTAGCCCCCTTGAGAACATAAGAAATGCCATACTGGGTCAGGCCAATGGTTCATCCACCCCAGCATCATCTGTCTTCAACAGCAGCCAGGGTTGGTGACTTCAGAAAAGTACCCAAGAGGTCATAGTAAAGTGATCCACTCCTAACCATCGCAAGTCGCATGCATCCCCTGACCAACTTGGCTTTGCATTTCCTGACTTTATGAGCCAGCATCCCAGGTGTGTGTCTGTCTCTCCCCATGTTTCCCTCCGCCTTGTCCATCTTTTATTGTAAGCCCACCGGGCAGGGATCTGTCTCCCAAAATCTGTGACTATAAAGCACTGTCTACACCTAGTAGTGCTATAGAAATTAGTAGTGGTAGTAGTTTATGGACCTATCATCTGAGAACTTATCCATCCATTTTTAAGCCTAATTACACAATTGACCTGAACAGTATCCTCTGGCAACAAGTTACCCTATATGTTTAGATGGAATGGAGTCAAGATGAGGGGGATGAACAAGAAGGGTGCAGCAAAGGCTTCTATCTAAACCATAGAAGAATGGGACCACAAGTGGGGGTTCATGATTCTGATGATACTTTGCATATCTTTGCAGCTGTCTGGGGTCATGGAATTCTATTGAAATCTCAAAATAGGGTTACACGGGCAAAACGTCAGAAATCACTGGGGGTAGGAGATTATATAGGAATAGCAATGTACCTGGCACTGTTGTTATAGACAGGTTCCTACCCTAGGGGACTTACAATCTAAGAAAGACAAGGGAACATAAGGAGAGACCAGTAGTTTTTTTAGGAAAGCCCCTTCCTTCTCCCCCATGCCTCCCCCATGCATGTTGCAGTGCTGCATTGGTGCCCTATCTAGTCCTGCAACATGCATGATGGGTTGGTAGATACTTGTCTACAAACACCCAAAGATACATGAATGAAGTTGCAGGTTCACATGCTTAACTTAGTTACAGGGAAGAGGATGACTGAGTGAAGGAAGGCACGAGCTATTATCTGGCCCCTCTCCTCTCAATCCTGAGTGACCCCTTAGAATCTCCCCCAGCAGTGAGCTTCCTCGGCCCCTTTGCAGTCTGTGGGGCTTGTAATAATGTGTCAGTGTGACCCATGGGGGGGGGGGGGTGATAAAACCTGATGAGAAGCTGGTTCTTTCCATAGTGACCAGAAGATGACATGGGGTTGACCACCTCTATAATGTTCCCAACCGACTTGGTTTTATTAGGAGGGTCTTGATTAATCTTGCTGTCCTGAAGGAGGGAGACCCAGTAAACTCTTTCCAGGCAGTAATATGTCCTGACTCTTTTTTTTTTTTTTTTAAGTTTTTTACCTACTCTCTGGACTAGGCTGCTGCTGATGGCCCATTGTGCCAGCTTCTGTGCAACATCAAGTGCAAGGATAAAAGTTGCTAAAAAATACCAAATTTTGAATTTGTAATCTCAACTATAAAACCAAATAAGCATTTTTACGTAAAGCTTTTTATAAAAAAAAATATTGCCGTGGAATGAGATATTCCTACCAATTCTCGGTGTAGAGATTAGTGTTGAATCCAGTGGGTGCCCTCCCAGTGCCCTGACATGCAAGGCAAGTAACTAGCCATCCTTGGTTTTATGGCTACCAACATAAAACCTCTTCCCCAGTTCTACCTTGTAAAGGGGCTCCCTGCTGTTTCTCACACCCTACTTCATCCCCAGTGTCTCCCCATCATCCTCCATAACTTGTCCTAAATTCTGCGGCTTGTAACTTTGCAAGTCAACCCAGCCAGGGGCAATGAAAATGACCATACCATGCCATCACCCCCCTCCTCTTACCTTTCTGTCTCCCCTAAACCACCCATCTCAATCCTGTTAAACAAAAGCAGGGAAATCTCCCTCTTCCTCCAGTCCCAGACATCCACCTGCTGCTTCCATTCCACAGCTCCTCCTGGCCTGCATTCAGATGGAGAGCAGGTGTCAGTCAGGGGAGCCTGAGGGGCTAGCACTTGTTAATTGACTACAATTGCCCAGCCAGGGAGGGGACATGGGGTGAGAGGCTGTGCAATGCGGGGAACCCTGTTTAAAAAGAGATACTTGGGTCAGAGGGAACCAAGAAACCTCACTGAAGGGAGTGGGGTAGCAGGGTAAAACACCAGATTGGTACAGGAAGGACAAAGTGCCACAGCTGGCAAGCATGCGCTAAATGGATCAGTTTAACTCTGCTGCTGTTCTGGGTGCCCTTAAATGAGCCCTTAAGTACCTACAGGCTTGGTGCCCATGTATGCCCAACACAACTCAGCTCTTTATTTTGCCCCATTAGCTCTTTGCTGAGATGCATGGGCTATTGCAATCTGAACAGGGTCTGTAACTGGCTGAGGAACACAGAAAATTCATGAGCTTTGGGCTCTGATTATTATTATTATTATTAACCAACATTTATATAACGCCAGCAGTGTACCTGGCACTTTACAAAGTAATAAAATAGGCACGGTCCCTGCCCCTAGGGCTTACAATCTGAGAGACAGGAGCTGGGGGAGAGACTTAGGAAGAGGAACAGAGGGAGAGACAAGGGGTCTAACATTCATGAAGATGCAAGGTCTCAAGTGCACGTACTTGGCTTGGTTACGATGAGAATGACAGCAGGCAGGTCCATGTTGCAAGGATAAGGGTAAACCGACCGTAGGTATAGGAATAGTGGCTCAGCAGGATAAAGAGTCAGACAGAGCAGAGCAAAAGAGGTGAGTTTTAAGGAGAGATTTGAAGGTATGAAGGGAGGGGGCAAGGCAGATGTGGACAGGGCGGGAGTGATGTAGGCAGAATGCTTCCATCAAGGGCAGGGTGGGGAACCTTTTTCTCTTCCCTCCTGTGAATTATGCACTATGAAAATTAGTACAAGCTCTGCAAGCCACATAGGAGTTAGTAATAATTTTTATTTTTATATTGCACCCCCATGGCACTCGGAGGACTTCACATAGAACTAATTAACACAACTTTTTATCCTCACAACAACCCTCTGAGGTAGGTTAGGCTGAGAGAATATTGTGACTGGCTGAAGGTCATCCAGTGAGTTTCTGACTAAGGCGACACTTGAACCAGGGCCTCCCCGCACTTAGAATGATTAAAGGGTGACCAATGACCATAGGATGAGCAAAGGAAGGAGTATCCAGATCATGGATTTATGCCTACCACAGAGTTCATACTTTCAGCTTACTGTCTTACCCCGAGTTCATTCTTGCAAGGGTGGGGTCTGGATCCACGAATTGGAAAGGGGACCAAATACCAAGCTCCAGACTGCAGGTTCCCCACCTGTGATCTAGAGGCTCATTCACAGAACAGGTTAACTCGCTTGCTCCCTAATCTGGGTTCACATAGCTACTGATTCCTCTGCATTTCAATGGCCCATCCCTGGGTGTTTCCCAAACTAGTTAGTGTGATTTCTCCTATCTGCTGTATTAAATGGGAGGAAATTAACTCCTGAGCTACAGCAGTCCCACAAACCGCTTTACGCCAGAACAAACTAATCCATGTATAGCTGGATCTGCTTACTCATGGGTTAGGCTCTAGTCTATGGGTGTGATTGAGCTCCTATTGAAGTCAATGGCTAAACTCCCACTGATTTATATGGAGCTGGCCTGTGCTCTATGTGTAGTGTAATAGCTAAGCATGCAGTAATTGGACCAGGAGGTAGGGGGAGGCCCTGGTTCAAGTCTTGCATTAGCCAGAAACTCACTGGGTGACCTTGGGCCAGTCACAATATTCTCTCCGCCTAACCTACCTCACAGGGTTGTTGTGAGGATTAAAAGTTGTGTTAAATTGTTGCGTGTAAAGTGCTCCAAGTGCCATCCAAGGCTATATAAAAAATAAAGATTATCATTTCATGTGGACAGAGCCTTGCTAAAAGGTGCAGTCACTACCATTGCCCCAGTATCCAATTCTGCTGTCCCACTTTTACAGGTAAAAGTGATGATGATGATCTTTATTTTTATATCGCACCCCTCTGCCATGGCATTCAGAGTGCTTTACATATAACAAACATTTAATGATGCCCCATATCCTCCAGCTTTGGAGAACAGGGAGACACTCCATCAGAGCTAGTCCATGATGGAAGAACAGATTCCTCCCCCAAACCCATGACATATTAGCCTCTGCCTCTCTGCTGCCATGTTTCCCTCCTGGGTTTCTCTCACTTGCCCAGGAAGGCGCTTGGCTTTCAGGCTTAGAGTTGAATTTGCCTGAGTCTGCATCAGCGCCACTAACAAAAGCCCTTGATGGTCCTGCCATTCTCGGGTGATCGGGAGTCTGAGATGCTAATGGGTGTGGAAAGTTTGTCCTCTCCTTGACCTGCTCCCCATTGTAGTGGAGGGAAGAGAAAGGGGGGCTCTTGTATGAAGGAGAAGCTCGTCTTTTGTGACCCAACACCAACTTCTCCGCTGTCCCATGAGGCCAGGCTAGATGCATCAACGGAGCTGAGAGGGCAGATGGGAATAAAAATGGAATAGTGGGGGTTCAAGGCAGGAGGGGCTTTGGCAGAGCTGTGTGTGGGGACCCCAGGGCTGGAATAGCAAGGGGGCTGCAGGGCAGGAGTGAGGGGCACTGGCAGAGCTGGGTGGGTACCCTAGGGCTGGAATAGCAGGGGGCACTGCAGGGTAGGAGTGAGAGGCATTTGCAGAGCTGTGTGGGGAGACCAGGGCTGGACTAGCAGGGGGGCTGCAGGGCAGGAGTGAGGGGCATTGGCCTAGCTGCATGGGAAACCTAAGGCAGTACTGAATTCTGCCTACCATACCAGGACTGAGCTGGCTTCCCAAACTGAAAGAGGGTTTCCTCCCCTCCCCCTTTTTTTTGTTGGTTCTGTTTTTCCCGTAAAGTGACTGGTAGCTGATAAATTGCAGGGCTTGGTTTCTTTCAGGTGCAAGTGGTTTGATTTGCCTGCCCCCGTATTCTTTTTGTCCCCTCCCCCACAAGCACCCACACCCCATGTCCTTAGGGCTAAAGTTTTGCAGCCCCTTCTCCTGTAATATGCCCACCCTTAGGGCAGTGCAGGTGGGGCTGGCTACGGTTGCTTTGCATTTTTCCAGGCCTACACTGTGCTAATGAGATTCTAAGAGGCCCTGCACAGACACTGAAGCTGTTTTTAGACGAGCCTGAAGTCGCCTTATTTCTTGAGGATTTCAGAGTCCAGAAGAATCTAGCGCGGGGGGAGGCTTTTGTAACGCAGCATCTCCAAGAACTAGTTTGCTGGAAGCCGTTGTTTCAAATGGCGGCTGCCCGACTTCTGGTAGCGCCCGGGGAATGTCTAAACCACGCCCCCCCCACACTAGTTTATTCCAGACTGAAATTCGCAAGAAATGAAGCTGCTTCAGGCGTGTCTAAAAATAGTCTGACAGCAACAGAACCAAAGCAAAGCAGTTAGACTTGGCTGCTACACAACAATGCAAGGGCTTCACACTCCCGGGGAGTGTGGGCAGAGTTCGCAGCTGTGGGGTGGTGGCATCAGAGGGTGTTTTTTAAATGAGCAAGGCGGGGTGGTGGTGGTTGCAGAGTGGCACAGCTGCGGAGCACCCGCTCAGGTGGAGTGAGTGGGGTGGGATTCTAGCGGGCGGCTCCCAGCGTGGCTACCATGGCAACTCCTCGCGCTCCCTCTGACATGGGCCATGCGGGAGGAGGGGAAGTGTGCCAGGTCGGCCTTTTAAATGGCTGTGTCCCAGCATCAGCGCTGGGGAACCCAGGCTCCTCCGTGTTCCCAGCCGGTTCCTGTGACTTGCAAAGGCCGTGTCCCACGCCCACAGGGCCTAAGAGTAGCTGACTAGTCTGTTGGTGTGGCTGGCCACCCCAGTTTCTGCGAGCAGGGGATGTGTGGCCGTCAGTTGCCACACACCTTTTTGGCTTGCCCCGCATGGTGCATTCCCGATGTCTCGGCAGTGTGCCATGAGTAAATGCTGTGTGGCTCACGAGCGTGCACATTTTCCCGCTCCACCTTCCGAAGCGGGGGTTGGATGAGTGGCTCCTGGGCGACCATGCATGGTAGCATCTCATTTAAAAACACCCAGAGCCTCCCATCTGGAGAAAATTCTACACTGCCTGGGATAGAAAACCCACTGTGGTGGTTCCCAAACTTTTTTTCTGAGACCCCTTTGGCAGCTTAATTATAACCTGTCCCCAAACAGCAACGCCATGCAAAATATATCCAACAGCAGCATTGGGACTCCACCTGTGACTCCACCTTAGGCTCAACTAAGGATGCCACCTCTTGTGGTTTGACCCTGAGATTCCCACAGGCCAGGGTGAAACTGTGAGAAGTGGCAAACCTAGCTCCAACCCACAGTTTCGGGACTTTTGCTCCATAAAACCACTTTCTCAGCAACTCTGCTAGCAAACCCTCCAGGTGTGCAGGTATGCCGCTACAAAATGCTGCAGAGAAGAACCAGGACATTTCCCTCTGCTACTTAGCACACAGCAAAAAGCCTTCCAATTCTGGTGCTACCTCAGTCAAAACAGCCTCATTCCATCCACTGCAAAGTACTCAACAGTCGAAGCTAAACCCAAATGCAGCCACAGTCCACTCCTACATGTCGTCATTGCCCAGGCCAAATGCACTCACGAGCAGCAGAACAAGCAAGCAAGATGCTCAAATTGCTTCACTAACAAAACAGAAAGAAACGCTAACAACGAACTGGAATGTTACGGATGTGTGCACAAAGCTGTTTCTCTAGGATAGGAATGGGGAAAACTTTTCCTTCCATGGGGCACTTTGTAAATTAGTACAAGCTCTAAGGGCCACATAGAAGTTGGGCATGTTTAAGGGCTGTGCTCAAGATGAGGAAGGTCCAGGTCATAGATCGGTCCCTAATCCTCATCTCTGCTCCCTTGCCCTGTGCTCACTCTTTCAATGCTTGGGATTAGGAACTGAATCCGGGGACTAGAAAGGCCAAATAAAAACTAGCTGTGGGCCACATTTGGGCCCCAGGCCTGAGGTTACCCATCTCTGCTCTAGAAGACTACCTCCCCATAGTGAAAGGCTCAAATGAAAGTCAGATTAACACCAGTTGTATAGTATTAGTCAGTGACCATGATCTACAGGGAAAAGATGGGAGGCCCTAGAGGAGAGACAGTGCAACCAGTGTGACAGTGGAGAGATTCAAACACAGACCATTCCTCCTCTTGTGTCCCAAATACAAGGAAATGCAGGCAAGATGCTTCCTCAAACTGTCAGAGATTAAATAAAACTTCAAATCTACAAGTTATGAGGAGAAACCGTGCCTGCTCCTGGGAGATAATCACACCGGTTAGCCAGCTGTTGGAGATAGACCGTGATGGCCAATGGACACAGGGACTTTTCCATCACTGAGACCTGGCTCCTGACTGAGTGGGTGAAGCGGACTTCATGCTACCCATAGCAGATACCTCGGGGATCTGTCCTCCCATGCCATACTGGCAATGCCTGAATCACTTGGAATCACTGATATTTTTGAATTGAACTGAACCTTGTCACTTCCTGAGGTGTTGAGTGAGATCTGGAGTTCAGCTGTGCAGCTCAAGCCCATCACTGGTAATAAGAATAGGGCCAACAAGAAGACCCTGGAAAAGTTGTTCTTGTGTCTGAAATTTAAGACAAAACAAAAGTGCCTTCTAAAACTGAGGCAAGATACACTGAAGTGGATATTGGAAGGTGCAAGGGAGAGAAACACACACCCCTGGGCTCATTGGGGAGGAAGGATACTCACAACCCAGGACCAACAACAACCAAAATACAGTGGCATCTTAAACCAGTGTGTAATGTTTGGCTTCTGCAAGATGATGGGGATCCGCAACTCCCAGTGAAAGGTTTACAGTGCTTCACAGAATCACAAACCAATAAACTAGCGGGTTCAGGCATTTGTTTTGGTTATTATGAATAACTAACACTTAAAAATCATTTTAGTTTTAGTTCTAGAAATAACTAAAACAAATGGGCTAATACCTAAAGACTAAAAACATTTAATCCTTCTAATATTGAGGGACCAGCAGGTGCCTGGCTTGCACTGGCTCAAGGCTGTCTGGCTGTGCTGGTGAACAAGAGTTCAGAAGGGAGGGGTAAAACCCAGCACAGAGTGAGTGACATCTCCTCTTTCCAATTGTCTGTAACAGTTCCCTGTGGCTCACAAGAGAGTCCCTCTGATGGGTCTTCCTTTGCACAGGCTGCTACTAATCAGGATGGCTTGGGAGGGCGGGCATGGTGATTCTTTCTCTGCTAGTAAGCTCTCTGATCTCTCCTTTTGTAGACTCCTGCACCTTTGCGTGTGCTGTTCTGAACAGCCTACTCCTCTCAGCAGTACAAAAACAGATCTGTATGTCTCATCCCTTCCTAGTCCATTCCTTTCCCTTGTGTGTGTCATCATTGTTCGTCTTTGTGTAACAGCATTGTATTGTACTTCAGTACATCATCGTGTGCGTGCACGTTACACACATACATTGATGAATACAAGACAGGGAAGGGGAGTTGTGTTGCCCATGGGGCAAAGGCAGGGGCCGCCTCAAGCTGGGGAAGAGGGCATGAGTGAGAAAATGGTGTTGGCCCCCTTGGCAGCCCCCCCCCCCAAGATTAAGCACATGGGCATTTTTCACAAGTCCGCAGCAGCAGTGCATGCTATTATCTGTGGAGAAGGCAGCTGCATGAGTGCTAAGCGATAGCCCTGCTCCTGTGGAACAGGCTCATCCCCAGCCTTGCACTAGCAGCAGCGGCACTGAAGTGGGGGGGAAAGCATAGGGTGCAACACACTCTTTCCAAACCTCCAGCAGCGGCAGACAGGCTTAGTAGCAATGATGTGGGTACTGCTGGTGAATTTGTTATGGGTGCTTCTGGCAGGGGAGGACCCACATCCACTGTTGCCCAGGAGGGAATAGCACCTCCCCCTCTGAGAGCAGCAACATGGCAGCAGGTGGCCTTCTTCAGGGTGAAGAAGGCTTGAGGCTGGAGCAGGAGTTTGTTGGGGACATTTCCCTTTTAGGGCAGGCTTCCCCCTGGGAGGGGGGGCTGGGACCAGCATGGCGGGCATTCTGCAGGGGGAGTTTGGGCAGGAGGAAAATTTGGGGCACATCCCCTCTGGTGCCAGCTCCCCAGGCAGCCTTCCTCTTCCTGATGCTACCACCCACCAGTCGCTTTGTCTCCAATGCCTGCCTCCTGGGGCACTTAAATTTTGTCCCAAAACTTTCAGGACTAACCAAATTCCATCCAAACCAGTTGGGAAGCAAAGATGTTGTAGCCTGAAATGCTTGCACAAACCATGATGCTTATAAAATTGGAACGTTTGGGTTGGATGATCCCTTGGGTGAGGGGGAATAATCTGTCCAAATTGGATGGAAAACAAAGAAGTTATAGCTGGAAATGTGTCTGCAAACTACAAACTAAATTCCTTATAAAATTGGAACCCTTTATCCAATCTTTCTGAGATTTGGTAGGGATGATCCCTTTGGTAAGGGGTACAACCGTTCCAAATTTCATGCAAGTCAGATGACAAATGGAAGATGTTGTGGCCAGAAATCCATTTCCCATTGAAACCAATGCGATGGGAATAACTCAAACTAATGGAATTTTAATAACAAAAACTAATTTTTTTTCTTCCTGCACACCCCTAGTACAGTACAATACAGTGCAGTATAATGACCCCAAAGCAGGACAGTTATTGCTGCCTGTGAGCAGCTCTCGGTGTTATGCACCTTCCTGTACCTGAGCACCTGCCCCTTCAGTCCCTGGGAGTTTTGTCTCTGTCAGCAGGCCTGATTCAAAGCCTGCTGACATCAACAAAAGCCTGGCCATTGACTATGGTGTATTCTGAAGGAGGATAAATCCCATTGATTTTAATACAACTAATTTCCTGATGAATAAAAGCAAAGTTGTGCAGGATCAGGTCTATATTCATAACAGCAAAGTAGGAGAGAGTCTATCCAGAACAATGATGGAAAGCTACTGTAATGCAGGGACTGCTTAGAACAGAGATCCAGGACTACAACTCCCAGCAGGCCCTGTCCGTTGCCGGGGGAAAGAAACCCATGATGCTGGACTGCATTTCCTAGCAGGCAAGTGGAGGGAGAGAAGCCAGGGAGATAGAAGAGAATCCACTTTGTTTTGGCTGAGAGGGAGCGCGAGTGTCTTTGCTTCAGGGAGAGAGCTGGCGTCAGCTACACAGACTGGATCCCAGCTGCTTCAGCCTTTCAGTCAGAGCCAGTAAGGAGGGACGGAGACACCAGCTGGGCTTGAGAGCAGCAGCATGGTGCTGGGGAAGCAGGGCCCAGTCAGAGCCGAGACACTGCTTTCTACCCTGCAAGCCTCTAATAAGGAGTGAGTAGGAGCATCTGGGCCCTGTCTCTCTAACTGCTTGAAATGGCTGCTTAAAAATCCTAACAGGGGAAAGTGGAAGTCCTGGTCTCCATCTGGGGAGGATAGGTGTGGCCACAAGACCCAGGTGAAGCCCCTGGGCTTTAGAGGCCCAGACTGAGGCACAGATCCTTGCCTGAAACAGCACAGGGGTTAGGCAGCCAAGAGAGTGCTTTGTATCATGACCATTATGAAGACAGGCCAGTACTGAGGTTAATGTTCTGTGGATATATATGTCCTGAGACATTGGGTGAAAACAGACATGACGCTAACCACCCTTTAACCACCCTTGGTGGTTATTTATCCATGTTGCAGGGCTGTATTGGTGCCCTATGCAGCCCTGCAACCTGCATAAATAACCACCAAGGGTGGTTAAAGGGTGGTTAGCGTCTGTCTGTTTTCACCCTGTGTGTGTTTGGACTAACCATGCCATATGTGACTTATTCTGTGAGGTTCATTTCTGTATCTCCCATGTTTCTGTGAGGTTCATTTCTGTATCTCCCATGTTAATGTAGTTCAACGTCTATTACCCCGAGAATTGTTCTATTCTTCCCTACCCTCTTTTGAATAAAACCTCGAGTTTATCCCTGCAGGGCTTGGGCTTGTTGATTATTGGGGCCTGAGCTATTACCAACCTTGTACCCACACTTCTCCCTCTCCCCTAGGGAGGTTACACTATGTAGATGTTCAGGGAAGAACTTTGGAAGAGGATGAGGGCCAAACTAAGGCCTGGTGGATGCAGGTTGCAAAAGTCATGGTTTCATGTGCTGAGGGGAAGCTGGCCTCACCCAGGAAGCAAGAGATGTGCAGCAAAGCCCAGCCTCGACTGGACACCTCTTCAAAGGAGACAGACAGCAGGGGGCACCAGCACCTGCTTGGTTTCAAAGAGAGCCTTGGGGATTAGATATCTGCAGAATCAGTATTGGGGGGAGAATGTGCTTGGCAAAGCCGAATGTGTATGTGAAGCATCACACGAGAGATCTATGTCTCAGAGTATCCTTCACAGAATACTGTAGCCTTGCAGTAGCAATACTACTACTATAGTATATAATAAAGTTAGTAATGCTGTTACTGTCCACTAATAACAGCTAGTGCAATGTCTTTAGGCCCTGATCCTGCAAGGATTTGTTAAGTACATACTTAGTTTTACAAAGGAGGATGGTATATTTTTTATTTTATATTATGATTATTTATTAATTTTGATATATATCCCACGCCATCCATGCAACTCTGGGCATCTTACAACATATTAATTAAACCCAGAATTCACTCCTTGCCATTCCCACGAGTCCCCACTCTACTCCCCTGTCTCACCTGGGGGAGATGCAATATCCTACCACTTCTCACCCACCCAAGCCACACCTCCATCACTCACAGGCAGGTTGTGGCTGTCTGCAAAATCCCCATCCCCTATAAAACGCCCCATTGATATATATAATAAAATGTTGCAAAAGGCCTCCCCACCCTCGTTCCCACCCTGTGGCGCTGCCCAAGGGGATATGATGGTCAGGTTGGGGAGGGGAAAAATGGTGGTGGCTATGTTTTATCGGCTTATATGTATTGTTTTTCATTGTTTTGTAAGCCGCCCTGAGCCATTTGGGAAGGGCAGGGTGGAAATCTAAATAAATAAATAAATAAATAAACAAATAGTGAGGTGGGAGGGGTATGCACATATGTATATTTCCATTTGTATATGGTTACAATGGCTTATTTTACAGTATGTTGCAGCCTTAAAATAAATGTAGTTATAACTTTTATTAAACCAGAACAGCCTGGGTTCTGACGGTCCCTACGCCGAGCTTCCTGAAACTCCTCCACCCCAGCCAGGCTCCAGTTTAAAGGCTACTTTTGTGGTTTAAAGTAACCTAGTCTCATTTTAAATCTCTCTATTTTTCCTTCTTATGCAGCAAATATTCTCAAATACCACATGGGCTTGCAGTAAATTTTGAATGCCAGAATACAAATAGATGCCTTTTTGGAGATACCATTTTCCAGCCTGTGAGTTTTCAAAACAAACAAGTAACTACACAAATGGAACAATTAACAGAAAAATCAACAAGAACATTTCTCCTCTTCAGTGCAGCCAACAACTTTGGGGAGTAGGGGGAAGAAAAGCTCTGTGCAATGTGTCTGGCCATTTGCACGACGCAAAGTAATCTGGATTTCATGCGACAGCGTGTCAGTAAAGCGAACATTTGGTGTATTTAACTGCTCAAAATGTATCCAGTTTTTTCAGGAATGCGGATTTTCACATGGAGTTACATAGTACAGGGTAAACTTCATAGAAATGGCATGTGATAACTGGAGGAGCAGTCTTTATAAAATGGGTTTCAAGGTGCTACTCACCTGCACAAAGTTGTGCAACAATGAGAGCCTTGACATGCCATTCATTTTTAACAGATCCTTTCAAGTAGGTGGATATGCTTAATTGATGGTATCCTATCTGTGTTATCTGCATTCATAGCAAATGTGATGATAAAGTGATACAAATGGGTACTGGGGTGGGGAAAGCAGCTCTGATTGATCCTTGGGGTAGAAAACAGGATAGACTAGTATGGTTTCTTTCCCTTGATTAGTTTTTTCCTGGACTATTGCCCATCTGGGTTTGTTTGTTTTCCTTAATTAATCTAATTAAGGAACAGAATTCCTCTTAGAATTGATTAAAATGCCATCTACCAGAGACTTGGGGCAGGCAGAATGCAAGTGGCGACATTAGATGCTGGGGGGCAAGCAGCCTTCAAACTAAGGCTGCTTGCCCATGTTACCACACGGGGGGGCTAACGAGAAGCAACCCCCCGGTGGGGAAAGTAAGGTGAGGCTTTGAACGTGGGTGCATGTTTAGCATCGTTTAACATGTCTCCCCGTTGTTTACAATCACGAAAGGCGGTGTGCAAAATCCTACCCTGCAGAAAGCAACGGGAGATGCGTTCTGACGCTTTTAACCACGTTCCAAGCCTCATGTTACTTTCCCCGCCGGGAGTTCGTTTCTCAATAATATTCCTGGCATGGTAACATGGACAAGCAGCGTGACCCTCTCACAGCCCCGACATTCCCTCCACAGTCCCATGCCACAGCATCTGCTCCTTCCTGCGTTCGCATTGTTGGATTCAAACCCCCTCCCAAGATCCCTTCATTTGCACTTGAATAACCTGTGGTCTGGGGTTAACTAAACTCCTCCCTGACCTTGTAGCTGCAGCCTCAGTGGCTGGGAAATTCTGTCTGGGGGCAGAGGGGGGCTCCTTCCCCATGAGGATGGTTTCACCCCTTTCAATTGTTGTATGGGAGGGTGTCTGCCACTAGAAGGAGCTGTTCCTCCTCTTTCCTCATCATCACACATTTCTTTAGGGTCTGATGCAAGAATTTCTCTGAACCTTTTTGCTGGCAGAGGTCTTCTCCCAAGATACTCCAAGTTATTTTGTGGGCATGAGACATTCTATAAAAGAAAGGGGGGAAAAATGGTCTGGTATATTTAGTCCTGCATTACCAAAATGCAGTTTTTCCCTGAAATTTTCTTCTGCTGTCCCCCCCCCCCC
>QEPC01013087.1:445288-473123 GCA_003113815.1 Sphenodon punctatus | reverse complement strand
CCCCCCCCCCCCCAACTATATAACCCCCAAGTCCAGACTGCTCTCATTTGGATCCTTCCTTATTCTAGCCATGTCTCCTGCAACCCTCAAACATACTATTTTATTGCCTTTTTAAAATAAAAAAATAATTTTAAAAAAGGCACTCCCTCCATCCCTTGCCCCCGTCCTTCATCTGGACACATAATTTGGACAAAAAGCAGAGTCCACATGAGGTGGTGTCTACTGTACATGTATATGTTATAGTAAAAATGTTATTCAAACATATGTGTAAGAGTGCATCTCACACACACTTATGGCATATATTTATATATATGCACATTCATCTGTATATTAACACTTTCCCTGTAATGTTACAGGGGAAATACGAGTGAAAATGTTACATATGTTATGCACACATGTATATATAATGTAATAAATATGTATGCAAATAAGTGTGTGTGTTACTGTGAAAGGGAGTGTATGCAATTTTAATTTTATTTATTTCAATGGTTTTGCTACCCTGCCCCTCCTGCTACAGGCAGCTCCTTAACTAATTGCTGGTTATTCTACAAAATCACATTACTAAATGTACTGATGGGAATGTTAATAGACTTAATAGTGACTATCAAATCAAACTCTACATATTCACTATCTTACCTCAATGAATGAAAGAGGAAGTAGTAGAAAACTATTATTATTATTATTATTATTATAGAGTCAGTAAGATTCACACTTTCACTGATCTCTCTCTCTCATGCACACATTCACAAAAGGTTCAGTTCTAACCTGAAGGCAGCAGCTCCCAAAATTGTTGCTAGTGTGACCCCATGTTGAGATTTAAATATAATCCTGTGATCCCAGAAAGCAACAACGACATCTCCGGATGTTTTCAAAACCCGGCTGGACAAGCATGTCTGAAATGTTGTAGGAAAAGGATATCCTGCCTTGGAGTAGGAGGTTGGACTAGGCCTACCCTTGAGATCCCTTCCACTCTCTCAGTTCTGTGATTTTTATAAAGGTACACAAAAATAGTAGGATCGTAACCTCAGCTGCAGATGATGCGACTCCACTTGAAGTTCCATTGTAACCCAGAGTTTGGAAACTTCTGTCTGAAGCTTACTTCCAGAAAACATCTTCTGCCCATCCCTCTACCAGTCTCTTCCGAAACCACTGAGTGCGACACAAGGATTTCACTCTTTGCAGACAGCTTGTGCTTATTTAATTTCATGACAGATTGTATTTCTTTACTTCTCAAAATACAATAGAAAGGAAACTTAAATGTAGGCAGCTCAGCTTCAGATATAAAAATAGGCAGCAGTTGTATCAGCAAATATAACACCCCACCTCCCTTTGCTCTTAAGTTAGCTCTGTCTCTGAACTCTCTCTTTGTCTGCTGAAGGTTTTAGAACATAAGAAGTGCCGTACTGGGCCAAACAAATGGCCCATCGAGCCCAGCACCTGTCTCTGACAGTGGCCAATCTTGATTTATTTATTTTATTAATCAAACTTATTACCCCACCCCTCCTGCCAGAGGCAGCCCAGGGCGGCTTACAAGAATAAAAACACATATAAAACTCACATAAATTGCTTGGAAGTAGTACCCCAACAGGTCACAATGGGACGATCCATTCCCTGTTGTTCCCTCCCAGCTCCTGAGAGGAAGAGGTTACATTCCCCAAACCTTCCTGGCTAAAAGCTGCTAATGGACCGATCCTCCAGAAACTTGTCTAATCCTTGAGTGAAAAAAATTCTTTTGTTTAAACTCTGCTAGTGCTTAGTTGAATGGAGTGTCCCCTAGTTCTAGTATTTGAGAAGGTAAATAACGTTCCCTATTTATTTTTTCCACACCACTCATCCAAGAAGTGCCATGCGTGAGCACACACATTCCCCAAATCAACCTGCCCACTCTTCTGATGTTCCCTCTCTATCTAACATAAGGGGAGGAAGAGCAAATGGCTTGATCCTACATCTTTAAAGCCAAGAGGTCTTTTATTATTTGTTGCAATGGGAACAATACTAGCTCCCCAATGCTGGAGCACAAATGAGGAGGGATTTAGCAGGGATTTGGGCTTGTGCTCACCCTACTCTTGACAGGTAAGGAACAGGTGACTTTGTCTAGGCCAGCCCAAGCTATTTTGCTGCCTCAAGAGAAAACACCAATTTGCTCCCTAGTGTGGCCAGATATGCAATTTTTAGATGACACTTATGAGAAGTGCAGGCTGCATTGGCTCCACTGCAACCCTGCAACCTGTATTTCTCATAAATATCCTCTAGAATTTGTCTATCTGGCCACCCCACCCACAGTGCTTGTGCTGCTGGCAGGGCACTCCCACTTCCCCCTAGCCAGCTGTTTGATTGGGGGCAGAAGCCCCTGGGATGCCTCCAGCCCACACTTCTGGGAGTGGAAGCAAGGGGACAAGATGACTCTTAACCGATTGTCCCAGGGTAATGGGGATCCCACTGATCTGAGAGGCTACGAGAACTGCTGACTCCTCCACATCTCCCACAGAAGATGCTCCCCACCCCACCCCAAGAATTTACACTGGCACAAGGGCAGAGAGTTGGCTGAGGGGGACACAGGCGTCATGGAAGCCAATGGGAGTTTTGCCAGGATTTTAATGGAGCCAGAATTTCACTACTGGTTTCACTGTCCAGTGCCCTGTTAGGGACCTGTGTTCACTGTGACTTCCCCGTTGCAACCAAGGGGGAAAATGAACAAAGGTTCCTGCCCTCACTCCACAACACACTAAAGGGGAAGGGACTGAGGCCTCTGCTTGCCTGCCTCTCCCTCAACCCCTTTGGTTACCTATGGCAACTGCACTCAGACCTTTAGAGTATGACTCCACCTTGGGTGTTTTAAACAAGATGCTTCCACGCATGACCACCCATTAACCACGCATCCAACTGCTCGTTTGGCCACTCACGGAACACTGCCGAAAAATGTGGATTGTGCTGTATGGGACAAGCCAAACAATTGTGTGGGGACAGTTGCCCACCACGCATCCCCTGTCCGTATGAACTGGGGTGCCCACCCATGCCAGCAGACAGGTCCACAGCTGGCCACCTCCCCGGTCCTGCCCACAGCCCTGCTGGGAGCTCTCTGGAAAGCTCTTAAAGGACACGCATGCAAAATGCACCACCCTGTTGGCTCAAAGCACAACAAACCTCCCTCGTGACACACAAGAGAAGAGCCAACACCATGAAGGACAGCAGCTCAGACAGCAGTTTTCTGCATCTCCTCCCCACACCATGCACCTCCATTGTAGCCCAGGACTGCCAGCAGCTGCAGCCGCTCCCCTGGTCATGGGCAGGAAGAGGTTACTGGCTGCTGCGGCTTTATGTTTCCATGGTGTCCGCGGTGTCTGCCGTGACACAGGGTGAGCAGTTGGGCGGGGCTTGGGGTGAGGAGGTGTGTTGTGGGGGTAGGGGGAGCAGCTGTCTGTATGAGTTTGCAGGGCCGGTCCATGGTAGTGGGAATGCATGGGTACAGTGGCCACCCTGGGGGCTGCCTGTTAGAATCCCTCCCCATTTACTCCAGGCGTGTGGCTGCTCCACAGCTGTGACACACACACACACACCCCCGTCCTCAAGTCTTGCTTGTTTAAAAACACCCCTTGTCTTGCTTAGAGAGGCCAAGCTGGAAAGTTTTCCAAAATGGCACTGGCTTGGCCACTTCAGGAACAAGAATTTCCATAGGTAGCATGAATCCAGAATTGTGTTGCAGAAGAGGCTGAGGCCACCTGAGGATTTGAAAGCTACAGAATCCCTACCCATGCTGCCCATCAGGATACATTTTGCATACAGAGGCCTGCCCTTCCCCAGGATGCCGCCTGCTCCCTCAATGTGAGAGAGCCACTGATCCAGGAGTGGCCAGACTTAAGGTGCATATGATCCACTTCATCAAAACCTGTGCTGCCTGTGGCAGGAAGAGTGGGGTACAAATTTTGTTAAATAAATAAAAACATTAACTTCAGGCAATCCACCAGGAATCCTCCTGCTGACTCTGGTTATCCCAGCCAGGAAACCTCCTGCTGGTTCTCAGCTCTAGGGCACACCAGCAACTGGTCTCAGGAGTGGAGAGGAGCACTCCCCTCAGAGTGCCTTCCCCACTGCACTGGAGGAGTCCTTCCACCCCACGTCTCCACAGAGACACTCCCTGGGGTGCGTCCCCAGAGGCAATCTCAGAGAGGCTGCCTGATCCCCTTCCCCACTCTGTGACCTACTGGAGACTAGCTTGTGATCTACCAATAGATGAGGGGCTCCCTCTTGGCCACCCCTGCACTGAACTCAAGAGACTCTTCAGCTGCTCTCATTGTGGGTATGTGGGCCACGCAGGGCCCTTTCTTAGACTCTTTCTTGCATAGACTCCCCAACAGAAGTTGGTCCAGTAAGAGATCATTTGAACTATTTTGTCTCCATGATCGCCTATCTCTGCAACCCACATGACAAGCACCCTCCCTCTCTTGGAAATGATGTACGTTCCCATTATCCCTGTTTTAAGAAGCAAGCTGAGCTACAGATGTTTATGCCCTTCAGGTTAAAATGTACAATTTTGGGGAGGCATCCATGGCCACCAGCCATTTCACTTAATCTCTGCACCCTCCCTCTTCCCTCAAACCCTCCCCTTGCCCCCTCACCTCCCCAATTCAAACCCCTCCCCACCACTTAACTCGCCTTTAGCATGACAATGGGTATGACTGGCCTGTCTGCAAGGTAGGAGATAAAGCTAGCCCCCACCCCCCTGCCCAGCTGGCTATTTGCAGGCACTTGCCCCTTTACAGGCCAGCTCGCCCCTCTGCATTTAGGCTGCCACAGCTTGGGGCGGTGGGATCCCACTTCTCCCTACACAGACAGGCAGGTCCCCATGAGCGCTCCCCTGGCCATGGCGACGTACCAGAGTTACCAAGCGGCCGGGGTGGGGGCTGTCATGGGCTATGGAGGGTACTACTGGGATGAGCCAGAGGAGAAGGCGGAGGAAGAAGAAGAAAAGAAGAGCTTCCCCTGCCCAGAGATGTCTGGGGCCGAGGTTCCCTTGCCAGGGGCCGGGGAGAACAGCTTCCAAAGCTCAGGTAAGAGCCACGGGGACATGAGGGGGCTTCTGGCCACTGCACACGTGCCTCCTAGCAAACTCCCCCGTCCCTCCTGGCCTGTGCATGGGGGTGAGTGAGGAGCTGGCTGTTGGCAGGATCCGGGCTCCCCTGCAGGGGACCCTGCCTGCTGCCTTGGGGAGCCTGGGAAGCTCTGGCCGACCCCTTCGGGGGGAAGGGAACGCGCCCCGCTGCAAGGCGCCAGCGTTCCAGCTCTGACCCCGGCAGGGGACGGAGTCCAACTCCTCTGCGGGGGCAGATCAAACCGACTGGCGGTGGAGGCAAAGCGAGTGGCGCTGCGGGTGGCTCCTTCACCTCCCCACAAGGCTCGGCTTGGCCGGGGCAAAGCTGCTGCTACCACTGCCCAACCCGAAGGGACTTCTCTCCGGCCCGGGGAATGGGCCGGCAGCCGATAAGGGCGCGGCACAGAGGGTCCCGCGGAGACAGCTGAACCCGGGGACCCTTGAGCCCCAGTGTCCCGGGACAGCGATGCGGAGGGCAGCCACAGCCCCAAGGCGCAACGTTGGGCAGTCAGGGCCGGGGTGGGGGAAATCACACCCTTTCCCGGCCGAGTGCACTTGGCTTTCGCTGTTCCAGGCATTTCCCGTCGCTGCGCAGCCCCGGGGCGGATCCCTCCAGGCAGCTTCTCCAACGGGCCAGCTAGCTAGATAGCAGCCCTGGAGGAAGCCCCAATGTGCGACGCCTCAGCAGGCAGAGCACGAACCCGCTGCTAGGTGCCAGCAGAGAGGCGCTGGGCCTCGGGTCTTCATTGCTCTGGGCCTGGGACGCTGGCGGGGCTGGGAATTTGGAGAGTGTGAGACGGAGAAGCGCAGTTGTGCAGCGAGAACTAGGCGGCCACTGCACGTGGCGGGCAAGCTAGTTCCAGGAACAGCTGGGCTCCCCCCTGTCTCGCATTCACACGATCCCGGCCCTACCAGTATTTCCAGCAATAGGAACCAAGTCTTGACAGCTTTGGCAACAGAACGCACTTTGATTTTCAAGTCACAGTATTACACGTGTTGTGGCTTTGCTTCTCTTGGCTTCCTGTCCCCAAAGGGCCTGACTAAGCAAAGTTACCTCCCCCGGCGAGTACAGCAGCACTGGGGAAAGGGTCTTAACCGCAGACCCAAAGGGTCAAAGACTAATTGACATAGAAGAATGCCAATGCATCCCTGTCTCCTGTAACATCCAAGCAAGCCTGCCCCCTTGCAGACTGGAGGGGGGGTGGGGGGGCGGACCTTCCAGCCAGCTCCTGATATTTTTACTCCTCTTTCTGCCCCTGGTTTTAGCAAGATGTAACCCAGCTGTGATAGACACACTAAAAGCATCAACACTACACATCGCAGTGGCTGACTCCCATGCTTTGTCCCTGTGTGAGCCTATTTTGAGACTTGCCTAGAAATCCCACAACACCAGGCAGGCGCAAAGACATTGGAGTATGCCAGTTATCAGCAGGAATCATCACCCCGGCATGCAGATGGCATGACCCACCCCATTTTGGGTCACAATTTGGAAAATTGCTGTTCTAATATTCCATGATACGAACATAAATAGTGCCATACTGGGTCAGACCAATGTCAGTCAAGCCCAGCACCTGTCTCCGACTAACCAATCTCAGTCGCCTGGAGAAGTCCCCAACAGGTCGCTATGAAGCAATCCATTCCCTATCGTTAATTCCCAGCGCCCGACGGAGGTTACACTCCCCAAACCTATCTGGCTAATAGCTGCTAGTGGACCTAGCCTCCAGAAACTTGTCCAACCCTTTCTTAAACCCAGTTATACTGCTTGCCTTGACCACAGATCTTCTGGCAACATTTTCCACAACTTAATTGAATGAAAAAAATATTTTATTTCCTTTAAATCTGCTACCCGTTAGTTTCATGAAGAGTCTCCTAGTCCTAGTACTATTTGAGAGGGTAAATAACCCTTCCCTAGTAATGTGTTCCACACCACTCATGAATTTATAAACTTCTATCAAATCCTCTCTCAGTCATCTCTTCTCCAAGCTGAAGAGCCCCAACCTATCCAGCCTCTCTTCATAGGGGAACCGTTCTAAGCCCCTTATAATTTTTGTTGCCCTTTTCTGAACCTTTTCTAGTTCTACTTTGGTCCTTGACCATGCAGGGGGATCTCCTTCTTGGGTTATTCTTGATGCTGGGGTTCACATATGAACTTTTTTTATGGCTGTTGGAGCCAGGAAAACATACACTTTGACTTTTCTCTTTTTTGAGGAGGGGTGACCAGAACTCCATACAATACTCGAGGTGCGGTCGCACCATAGATTTATATAGTGGCATTATGGTATTCTTCGTTTTATTCTCTATCCCTTTACAAATAATTCCTAATGTTCTGTTTGCTCTTTGACGGCTGCCACACACTGAGCTGAGGATTTCAATGTATTGTCCACAATGGGTGAAAACAGACATGACGTTAACCACCCTTTAAGCACCCTTGGTGGTCATTTATGCATGTTTCAGGGCTGCATAGGGCACCAATACAGCCCTGCAACATGCATATATAACCACCAAGGGTAGTTAAAGGGTGGTTAGCGTCATGTCTGTTTTCACCCAATGACTCCCAAGATCTGAGTAGTAACTCCTAATTTAGAACCCAGTTTGGATTGTTTTTTCCTATGTGCATCACTTTGCACTTGTCCACATTACATCTTATCTGCCAGATGCCCAGTCCCTTGAAGATCCCCCTGCAATTCTTCACAGTCTGCCCGTGTTTGAACTACTTTGAATAACTTGGTATCGTCTGCAAATTTGATCACCTCACTCCCCTTTCCAGATCATTAATGAATACATTAAACAACACTGGTCCCAGTACAGATAGTGACTAAAACACCAAGCTTGGTGGGGAACTTCAGGCCCAGGGCCAAAAGTGCACCGATAACTTTTATTTGGCCCCTTTGCATACTTGGATCTGGCCAGTTCCTACCCCCAAGTCCTACACTGAAAGGCCGAGCTCAGGGGAAGGCAACAGAGATGAAGGCATGTCCTCATGGATAGGGAATGGATCCATAACCCAGATCCATGATCTGGACCCTCTGCTGGACCCACCCCAAGTACACCCCCTAAGCACCTCCAGCCCGATTTCCACTTGGCCCTTGGAGCTTGTACTTGTTTTCAAAGTGGCCCCTGGCAGGGAAAAGGTTCCTACACTCTTCTAGACAAGCTGGGCTTGGGCACTGGGGGAAGGGATTTCATATTGTCCTCCCTGTGCCACAGAACCCAACCTTATTACCTTTCTTTCCTTGCTCTCTAGATTTCTCCCCGGCTTCCTCCGGCTCGGGCGTACTCCTTCATTACACCCCAGACTCTGCCACTAGTCCCACCATGCAGCCCCAGTCCCCGTGGCCCGCCTCCACTCCCCAGAAAGGTGAAGGGGAAAACAGAGAAGGAAGGAGAAAGACCAAGACCCGCACAGCTTTCTCCCAAGAGCAACTGAAGATGCTGCATGCGCGATTCCAGATGCAGAAGTACCTGAGCCCCCCACAGATTCAGGAGCTGGCTGCAAACCTAGGCCTCGTCTACAAACAAGTGAGCAATGCAGAGTGTTTTACAGCATTGGGGCTGGGGTGCATCTGTGACAGAAAGTGGTCTAGATAGCTAAGCAGGGCAGACATTGGAAGGATAACCTTGGGGGGCAAATGTGACCCATGGCTAGTTTTTATTAGCCCCCTTTCCAGTTCCTAGATCTGGCCCCTGGATCTAGTTTTTACCCTGAAGGGCTGAGCTCAGAGTAAGAGAGCAGAGAGGAGGGCACGCACACAATGACAGGGGACAGATCCATGCTCTGGACCTTCCTCTTCATAAATGCACCCCTGAAGTACCCCTTGCCCTCAGTTTCTGTGCAGCCCTTGGAGCTTGTGCTAATTGTCAAAGTGACCCTTGGGAAGGAAAGGGGTCCCCAAACCTGCTTTGGACAGTTGTTCAAGATCTTGTAATGGGAGGTGAGAAATAGCAGGAGGATCTGGAGTGGGGAGGGGGTGTAGCATTTTTATGCTAGATGTGGGTATGCTAAACCCAAGCCGCTGCTATCTCCAAAGGATAGCACTTTGCCCCTTGTTTTTGTCATTTATTCTTCAGCAAAGAAAATTAAAACCCTTCCAGACTCAGACATTTCCTCTCATTCAGATTGGGACCAACCCTACGCCCTCTCAATACAGTAAAACACTGTGATTGCTATAGGGAGCATCTACAAGGGTTGCTTCTGGCAGTGAAGTGCTTTGGTGCAGTGTTGTCTTATTCTGTGTTCAGTAGGATACAGTATCCCTCTCTTCACTTCCCACCTGCCCATATAGTGCTGCTGGGAATGGTCATGTCCCAGCTCCAGAGGTGGCTACATTTCAAAGGGGGGTGGGGTTGGTCCCTCTGTATGTTGACCATAATATTTTTGGAAGAAGTTTCTAAATATGGATTTCACGCCCTGTGCCACATCCTAGGTTAAAACCTGGTTCCAGAACCAGCGAATGAAGCTAAAACGAACCCAGAAGGAAAGTTTGTGGATGAAAAAAGAAGGGTACCAGGTAAGAAGAGAGGCTTTAGTGGCCCAATTTCATTACATCTCCCCAAAAGGGGGCAGCTTCCTAACTGCTTTTTGGCCATTTTTAATCAGGCTGGGACTGGTACTTCTGGCGGGTGGGGGAGGGTTCAAACAGCGGCAGATGGGTATCTGCACAGCAGCCACCACTGGATGCCTCAGGGGAAGTGTTTAAGAAAGGGGGCAGTTACTGTATGACCCATTTTTCTGTCGTTCACTCAGTTTCCAGCAGTCATATTTAGGGGCACCCTGGACATGAGGCTTCATTCCTTGACCATAGTTTATCTAATACTGGCATACTGCACCCCCACCACAGTACAGTGAGCAACAACATGAATGCTAAGTGATCACGGGGGAGTGGTGTGTGTGGATCCAGGCAGGTTGGGTCCTTAATCCAATTGCACTTTCAACTGGTTCAAGGTGTAGTGTAGACAAGCCCTAGCTGTACTGGTGCGAGATATTGGAGCCCATTATAGTTTACTTTCTGTGTATTAACCCACCTTCCGTTCTCTCTCTGCCAGAGTGAAAACCAGCAGGCTGCTGGGTACTTGGATATAAATGCCAATTATTTCCATGGTTACCCTGTCAGTACCACTCAGCGGATGCAGCCCATGGCCAACTTGCACCAGAGCTACACCGGCAACCAGTACTGTGGCAGTGGCAACGGCTATACCTACAGCACTGGCTATCCTTATGGCAACAACCAGAGCTACAGCAACGGACACAGCCGTGGCAACAATCAGAACCTTTATGCGTTTGTGCCAAACGAGGATGGGGGGTTCTTCAGTAAAGCCAACGGGACCTTCAGCAACCAACAGGCCATGGGCTTCTTGAGCCAGCAGAAGGTGAACTTTTACCACGGCTTCTCCAGCATCGAGTATGCCAGCGTCAAGACGGAAGATGGCTACAACTTGCCGAACTCTACTGCCCCAACTGTGCCATTCCCAAGCAGTGCAGTGCACCACCTTTACCAGCCTGCATGGCAACCACAGGGAGCCCAGAACAACTGCAACTCGTAGACCTAGTCGCCCTCCTGCTGCCTTCTCCTTCTTTCCTTCAACCTCTCAATCCTCCATAAGCCCCATCCTGGAAATCGCTGGGTGTTCCCCAAGTCCCATTGACTCAGCACCTTGCAGGGTTGGGCTTTGCCAAGTCTGTCCGCTTCCACAAGAGGTGCCTGTCTGTGGGCCACCCCCTGTGCTTTGAATTTGTCTGTCAGCCATTTTTCTGTCGTTCACTCAGTTTCCAGCAGTCAGATTTAGGGGCACCCTGGACATGAGGCTTCATTCCTTGACCATAGTTTATCTAATACTGGCATACTGCACCCCAACCAAAGTACAGTGAGCAACAACATGAACGTTAAGTGATCATGGGGGAGTGGTGTGTGTGGATCCAGGCAGGTTGGGTCATTAATCCAATTGCACTTTCAACTGGTTCAAGGTGTAGTGTAGACAAGCCCTAGCTTGTCTACTGGTGTAATGTACTGGTGCGAGATATTGGAGCACCAGTACAGTACTGGTGTACTGTACGCACCCCTGGCTGGCTCCAGGGAAGGGAATCTGTCACTGCTTTTGTTGAGATTGTTGCTTTTTTCCCCACAGCCTAATAACATTTCCTGCCTATTCCTTTTCCAAAGTGGGGGTCACAGTAATTTCTATATGAATATTTTATGTGTATAGTTTTTGGTTGTTGACAATGTTTTCTTTTTTAAAAAAAACTTTTATTATCACTTAACCTATGTATATATGTGTTGTACATTTCTTCATTTGATTTCAAAATAAAAGATGCTTCCATTGATGTAAGAGCATTATTTATTACATAATTTGTCCATAAAGGTGGAAAAAAAACACATTTTGTGCCCACCTGGAAAAGAAAGCTCTGCTTAATGAATTGGTTGGGGATGAGCTGTTCCACTCTCAAGATTCCTCCATTTTCTTCAGTTCACAGATTCCAGAGAGTCCAAGGTAGGAAGATAGCACTTGATCAAAAGTGGGCAACGTTTTTGGTCTGGAACCATGGGTGTAGCCATAATGGGTGCTGTTAGTTCAGCTGCACCAGGTCTCACAAAACCTGCAGGGTCCAAGCTCGCTGTTGCAGCTCTGTCCCCTGCTCCTGGGAGGGGTCATTCCATCTTCCGCCGCAGGTCCCATTCCTACTTCACTATGCCCCTTCTGGAGGCTACATTGGCAATTTTAAATGGTCTCTGTGCTGTGCCCCAAAGCATGGAGAGATGTTAACCTAAACCACTTGATTCTATAGATCATATTCATGCTGAATCCCAGATTATCTGAGAGAGCAATGAGAAGTAATCAGAGGCGCTTAGGACTATAACCTTGGTTCTAAAATAGGAGGGGGGCAGAAGGCATTTGGGGGGGACTGGGAAGGAACAGACCTCACAAACACATAATACATTTTATTTACATAGCACCCATCTCCCAGCTAGCACTTGGAGAGATTTACAACATTAAAATACAATAAAAGACTGCAACTTAAAATCCACTCTGTGTTGTGCGCAGCAGGTGAAGGGGGGGAAGAAAGGATACAAGAAGGTGAGGGTAGGGGAAGTGGGAGTAAGGTGTGAGCATCTACCACAGCCAAGAAGGATCTACAGGGTAAGGACTGCAGGCTGAAAAAGGCAGGGATTGGGAGAGCGAGCATATTTCATAGATCCTTGAGCAGAAACCCTCAACTCTGCTGCCTTCCCCCTGGCCATACTGTTACAGTGCCCCAGAGTAGGGGTTGTATCTGGGAACCTTACCCAGAAATGGAAAAAGTGCCAGATCAGCCACTGACCCTGTCTGGCTCTACAGCCTGGGATTCCATGCTCTTCTGCACTAGATCCTCTAGTCCAGTGGCTCTCAAACTTTGCTTCCCCCTGCCTGGGGGCATGAAAGATATTCTGGGGAATGCAAGGAGGAGTCAGGATCCCAGTCTGCAAACTCCAGCTCCACACCCACTGAGCTAGGGGAAATCTTCAAAATAATAGAGTGGGAAAGGACAGAGGGGAAGCAATAGAAAGGTATCCAAATGGCAGCCGAAATTTAACGTGGACAAGTGCAAAATGATGCATTATAGGGAAAAGCAATCTACACAATGCTGGGTTCTAAATCAGGAGTTACCACTCAGGAAAAGAATCTTGGAGTCATTGTGGACAATTCATTGAAATCCTCAGCTCTGTATGATGACCATTATCAAAGCAAACAATGTTAGGAATTCTGAAAGAGATGGAGAATAAAACTGAAAATATTGTAATGCTTCTCTATAAATCTATGGTGTGACAGCACCTGGAGTATTGTGTGCAGTTCTGGTCACCCCATCTCAAAAAATATATAGTAGAATTTATTTATTTATTTATTTTATAGACTTTTACCCTGCCCCTCCTGCCATGCAGCTCGGGGCGGCTTCCAACATTTTAAAATACAATAAAAACAGTTTAAAATAATCATAAATATTATACAAATATTAAACAGGGCTAGAAAAACAATCTAAAACCAAAAATAGGTGGGGGAACTAAACCCCCCCCACCCTACCCACCCTCCCTCCCAAAGGCCTGGGCGAACAGCCAGGTCTTACAATTTCGCCAGAATGTTAACAGGCTAGGGGCCAGGCGAGCTTCCTCCGGAAGGGAGTTCCAAAGCCGCGGTCCCACTACCGAGAATGCCCTCTCCATCGTGGCCCCCCGCTTAACACGGGGGACCTCCAGGAAGGCACTCCCGGCGGACCGCAGGAGCCGCTCTGGGGCACGGGGCGCGAGGCGGTCCCTAAGATATGAGGGTAGAAATAGAAAAGGTACGGAGAAGGACAACAAAAATGATCAAAGGTTTGGAACGGCTCCCCTATAAAGAGAGGCTTGATAGGTTAGGGCTCTTCAGCTTGGAGAAGAGAGGATATGATAGAAGTTTATACAATCATGAGTGGTGTGGAACACATAAATAGGGAGCAGTTATTTACCCTCTCTAACAGTGTTTTTAGACAAGCAGCTCTCCACCCATTACCCATGCATCATGCATGCCGCAGGGCTGCATAGGGCGTCAATGTGACCCTGCAACATGCATGATGGATGATTAATGGGTGGGGAGCTGCTTGTCTAAAAACACCCTAAGAGTACTAAAACAAGAGGACACTTCATGAAATTAACTGGCAGCAGATTTAAAACAAAAAGGAGAAAGTGTTTTTTTAACTCAGCGGACAGTGAACTTGTGGAACTTCCTGCCAGAGGAAGTGGTCATGGCTGGTAGCATAGCTAGTTTTAAAAAGGGACTGGATAAGTTCTTGGATGATCAGTTGTTACATAAGAACGCTGTGGAAAAGAGGGAGCCATAGTTAGTTGGAATGTTAAGCCAGTCTGGACAGTGACTGGTGCATTTTTAAAAGAGCAACTGATCAGAGTGGACTGTGGAAGGCGAGAGAAGACAGAAGGGCTTATAGGAACTGTAACTTGTCTTGAATCGACCTTATCTGTTATCTGAACTTGAAACCTGAACTGTTACCTGTTCTTTATATATAATAAATGTAATTGTGTTTACACCTAACCTGAAGGCTGGGGTACCGTCTGTCTCATCCCTGCTTGGCTACAATGCTGCGAATAGGGTTTCATCACCAGGAAGCAGGTCTGGAAAAGATGAAACACCGCTAGATAGAGAGACAACCTGGACCAAGGGTCAGACCTGTGGACCCTCGGGGAGTGAGGAGTAACAGGCTGGTGGCAGCGAAAAGTCCCAGAGTCCAGAGGGATCGCCACATGGGGCTATTAGCCAAGTAGATTTGGGGAATGTATCCTCTTACTGTTGTGGGCTGGAACAACAGGGAATGAATTGCCCGTTGTGACCTGTCAGGTACAGGAGAAAGAGATTGGCCACTGTTGGCCACAGGATGCTGAGCTTGATGGATCGTTGGTCTGACTCAGTATGGCACTATTTATGTTCTTATGAGGGTGGGAAGGGGGAGAGGAAGCAAGGTGTTTGTGTGTGGTGGGGAGTGGGACAAGTGGAAAGGGGAGGGACACAAATCAAAAAAGCTTGAGGTCTAGCCCCCCTGTACTTGACAGGCCACAGTCTCACGCAGCCCCTCCCCCCACCAATCTCCACAGTGAAAACTAAACGGTGTGCTCCAAGCAAAGAGCAGGCTAGGACCCAGCTCACCAATGCTAGAGGCCCTTCCCATGGGAGGGAGTTGATCTGGTGAGAAAGACACCCAGATAGCAACCGAAGCATCTCTGCTGTCAGGCTGCAGGAGGAGATAAAGATGCCCCAGGGCTACCAGCCAATCTGACCTGTGGGGAAATGCGCTGACACCTGCAAGGGCACCGTAGGAGTGGGGCAAAATTCTCCAGCCAAGTAACTGGAACAGCCAGAAACTGGGCAAGTAGCAGCACTTCCATGGATCACGGAGCAAGCAGCTACTTTCTTAGCCCTGCCTGCTGAGCATCTGCATTGCATCCAACTGCAAAACAAGTCTTTAAAAACGATTGGAGAAATTATTCTACCCTCCAGGGGCATCAATAGCTATGGTAGCTGCAGCAGGTGCAGCCACACCAGGACCCACAAGCTGGGGGTGTGGGGTACAGTCCACCCATGTAGAATGCATATGCACACTGGAGTGTAGTTCCCCAGCAGGAGGCCCATTCCTACCTAGCGATGCACCCCCACTACCCTCTGTGTCCCTCACCCCCAAAACTTTGCATTGTCTGCAGCGCCTGCACTGGGCCAGCTGAACTGTTTTGAATTCTTTGGGGTATTTTTCCCAACAGAAAGGAAACCTTCCCCTCCACTGCAGCAGCATATGGAAATAGAGACCTCTGGGAAAAGAATAAACATGGGGGGGAAATGGCTGAAAAATGTCTTGACTTCTTTAAGAAAGGGCAAGAATATACAGGGTCTTTACAAAAAGAAGCAACCATTTTCCTGGCATTTATTTCCTAAAGTTAGATCCTGTCTGGTATCCCAGTGTGCAGGAATGTTGGGAGTTTGGAATTCAAAATCAGTATAGCATCAGTACTGTTACCATAGTTACCCTAGTGACCAAGATGGCGTACAGCGTAGACCAGTTGCCCCACAGAACAACAGAGAATGGTTGCTTCTTTTTGTAAAGACACTTGTAGGTAGAAGACCCCAGTTCCCAGTGGCCTCATTCGCTGGAGCACTCAGATGATGTGCCTTTTGTCCAGGTTAGAGAGATGTTCAGATACAGGGGTTCAGCTAGGTCAGAATGGGACCTGGTGTGGAAGATGGAATGGGAGGGGGCTGCCCTCTCTCACAGCAGCAGGGGATGCAGCTGCACCAGGGAGCATCTACTTATCCAGACTCCTCTTAAACACCTCCAGTAAAGGAGTGGGAAGCCACAGCTTCCCAGGGCACCTTGTTTCACTGCCTGGCTGGACTTATAATAGTCAGGAAGTTATCACCAACATTACATCTAAGGCCGCTTTTATACGAGGCGCTGAAAACCGCCTCCCGAGTGCCGCGTTGAGAGAAAAGCCGTGCGGGGAGTGTTTCCATGCTTCCCGTGCTGCCGGAAGTGACGTGCTCCCCGTTGTTGGCAGCGGCACTACTGCCGACAATGGGGAGCATGCCACTTCTGGCAGCGCGGGGAGCATGTAAACAGCGCCTTTTAAAAAGTGGCCTAAATCTGCCTTTCTTTCTCTTGGACCCAGGGCCATGCCTATTGTTTTACCCTCAGTAACAAGGGAGACCAGTTGTTCCACATCTTTGTGGCAACCTTTCAAATAGTTGAAAACTGCCTCCCCCCCCCCAAGTTTTCTCTGCCCCAATCTAAACATCCCCATTGCCTTCAGCCTCTCCTCATATAATGTGTACACTAAAGCACTTTATCATCCTACTCTGGATCTTTCAAATTCTTGGTTTCTTTCTTCAAGTGGGATGCCCAACGTTGGACACAGTGCTTCAGCTGAGACTTAGTCGCCAGTGATCTGTATAGCACCCTGCCCAGCAGTGTAGCAAGGCTCTAGGGGGTCATTAGAATTCTGGCCCATTCTAATGACACTCAGGGACTCCTGAGGTGGGGGGCAGGGCTTGCCCATGAAGGCGGTGGCACCCCAGTTCCCAGTGGTAGTAACCCTGCCAGGAAGCTTTAAGAATGCAGGGGGTGGGGCCAGCACTCGCCCCACCCTTCTTTGTGGGCCTTTTTAAGGGGCCTGAGTGAGTGCCACTAGGAAACTTTCAGAGTGGGCAGGGGCAGAGTGCTAGTCTCCTTCTCTTCTGAAAATATCCTAGTAGGGATGGTACGGTTTGGAACTTTAATTCTGGATTTAATTATGGAACTGTATTACAGATCCATATTTAAATCCATTTAAAATGAAATAATAATAAAAACATTTTTAAAAATTAAAAATAAAACATTGTGCATGCACAAAATGGCTGTGGGACCCACCAGCCACTCTGAACATTTCCTTGTCACTACAGGGAATTACAATACGCGTCCAGAGGGAGTTACAGATCCAGATCCATACTATGGTCCAAATCTTTAATTCTGGATTTAATTCCAGATCCGTATTTTAATTTAATTTATATAAATTAATTTAATTTATTTATTTAAATTAATTTATTTTTTAAAAAATTGTGCATGAGCAAAATGGCTGCCAGATCATTCTGCACATGTGCAGCCTTTTCCAAAATGGCGTCAGTAGCATTATCACCATTTTGGAAAAGGGCAGTCAGTCTGTGCGTACACAAAATGGCCACTGTGCATGTGCAAACCAGCTGCCCTTTTCCATAATGGCAACGATGCTGCCGCTGCCATTTTAGAAAAGACTGCGCATGTGCAGAACGATCCAGTGGCTATTTTGGCATGCAGATTAATTTTTTGTATTTAAACCAAACCACAACAGGGGTGTTTCAGTTTGGTACGGATTAATCTGTAAGTGCCCATTACGAGCAGGAAATTACAGATTTAATCCAAATCCAAATGCCCACTCCTATTTCCTAGCGGCACTAAAGTCACTTGCAAAGGGCCCCCTCAGAGTCTGGGGCTCAGGCTCAACTGAGCCCCCTTGGTCCATGGTAGCTGCACCCCCGGAGCCTTCACTTTCCATCATGTCTTGCATGTAATGTTTCTGTTAATGAAACCTAAAATGGCATCTGCCTAGAGCATGGGGTTGCCAGATCATTTATGCGAGATTTGTGGAAACGATTCTCAACCACCAAAGCGTCACATGGATAGCTTTCCCCTCATCCCTCCATTTTCTTTTGACATACTTTGATAGGCCCTATGTTCTCAAGTGGGGAGGCGGGGAGTTCCCCAAAGAACCACATAAAATATGGGGGCACGGGGCAAGAAGTATCCCAGCTGGAAAACAGCTAGCTCTACATCTTGACTGAGCTAGGGAGAATGGTGTGGCAGAGGGTGGAGAAAGGGGACGCAACAGAAGGGTGGGAAGTGGGAGAGGAAGAGACGGACCAAGATTGTGTATGTATGTGGGGTGAGGGAAGGATCTCAGCTGTCACAGGGTATTTTCAGATGTGACGGGGTCAGTATTGGCCCCATCGCGGAATCACCTATTGATCCCCCGCCGGGATCAAATCGGCACGGCCAACAGACGTGCCGGCTGATCCCTGCGGGGAATCAGGGGAGGGGGCGGGGCTCAACGTGCGGCTGCACAGCTCCGCCCCCCCACGTGCCCTAGGCCGCCCGCCCCCTGGGAGACGGGTGGGCGCCACGGCCAATACAGTGCCCGCCCACCCCCAGGGGCATTGACCACGGCCCGGAATCAGTGGCGGGCACGGCCGCTGATTCCGGGCTGTGATCGGGACAGATGTGACGTTCTCATGCTCAACCACGGTGAATTCCCCGTGGTTGAGCGTGGGAACGTCACATCTGTTGGCCCGAACGCGAGCTTCCCGCCGGTGTTCACCCCCGAGAATCACAGGCGGGAATCTCTTTGACCACGCAAACGGCGATGGCCTGGGCGGGACAGCCGTTTGCGTGGTCAAAGAGATTCCCCGTCTGTGATTCACGGGGGTGAACATCTGGCGGAAATCTCTTGTCGGGCCAACAGACATTACGGTCCCTTGCTCACCAGGTGGGAATTCACCGTGGTTGAGCATGGGATCGTAACATCTGAAAATACCCACAGACGAGTGGAGGGGGGGGCGGGGGGACATGGTTCAAAAGAATGTGAGAACTACCCTAAGCGCTCCATAGATCCCAGTTTGTTCATGGTTTGAACAAACAGACCATGTAATCAAAAGATGTAGATAACTTATTCCAAAATTAATTCAATTTTGAAAAGGTAAGAGCTGTAACAACTGCAATAATATTCAACCTCAAAAATCTAAAACTCAGAACCTAGTGCTTACTGCTTACATTACATAAAAAGTATCAAACCTGACTTAACTGACACTCTGGCAGGCTTTCTGCATCTAATGTGCTTGAAAAATAATATACTTCTAATGTACTTGAAATGTCCAGGGTGTATAGGCTTGGTTTTTTTAAGGCTCCTAACCGCCTACTTCTGGGATTTCACTGCACTGCCACACTTGATCTATGACTTGCCCAGATGCCCCTATACAGGATCTGCCCCTGCTTGGACACATCCATGTATTCTTCAGTTCTTTCTGCTTTTAGGAAAGGCCTGTACATCTTCCAATGCAATGGCAATAGTACAATTTTCAATGCATTCCAGCCATTGAAGAGTTCTGCTGGTTCATTCTGAGAGATTACTGACCATTATATAGTCTGGGATAGGGGTCCTCCTTGACACACGGCATCATTCCTGGCCTATCCAGGACACTTCTGGACATCAGGCAACTCTACTAGAGCAGCACATTGGCGTCTCATGCTCAGCTCAGTCTGTGATCTACTGTTACTTCCAGTTGCAGAGGACAGAAGAAATCTCCAGAATCAGATGGCTCCAGATTCAAGACATCCAAATAGGCGGTTTCTCAGGAGCAATTGCATGCTCAGGGCGGATTCCGACGTGCATTTAAATCGCACAGAATCCTCGGCGGCATAGTGTGATTTAAAAACACCCCGCACTTCCGGGCTGGTGTGAATGCGCTGAGCGCGCACATTTCCACCTAGCCCGAATGTTTGGAGCGCGGTTTGAAAAGCTGCTCGGAGCAACCAGAAAGTGAAACTGACTGAAAACAAAAGGGGAAACTGACCAGTTTACTTTCATTGAAGCTAAATGCAGTGCTAAGTCAGTGCCTACCACTGTTAACATTCCTTCAGCTTTCTTTGTTTTGATTAGCCTGCTGATAATGGGATTTGGAATGTGATTTTAACTTAAAAGCCCTCTTAAAAGAGACATTGGGTGTTTTTACACACACATTTCTCCTGCATGTTTGCTGTTACATCCTAAACTTTCTGTGTGTCTAAACTACACACCCAGATCTTAAACATCCAGCTCTTTGAACTTCTGCATAGAACTTCTCCCAGAATGTTTGTGTGTAAAACGTTCTCCTGGTAAAATGCTTTGCTCCAGGCAGCTGTGGTCGCTTGGTTTCCATAGCAGCCTGTAACATCTACAGCTGCCACTACTTTAGCCTGCCTCAGGGCAGTGTGTGTGTGAAGAATGCATCCAGGAACTGCCTCAGGGCAGTGTGTGTATGAAAAATGCATCCAGAACTTACTTGTGGACTTGTAAACCCAGAAGACTGAAAAATGCAGAACTTTAAGGTGTGTGTAAAAATGCCCAGTATTAACATAAAGTGATTAAATGTTAATTAACCTATCATACGTATCCCACAGGCAATGAGGTTGAACAGTGAATTAATTGTCCAGGAAGCCTTTAGAGATTAGCTGTACTTCTGCCTAAACTAGGACTGCTTTTACATGAGGCACTGAAGAAGCACCTCCAAAGATAGCAGGGAGAGAAAAGGGGGGTTAGGCATCCCACCCCCATGCTACTGGAAGTGCCGTTGCTCCCATTCTAAACAGCGGTCACTGAGGACAAGCGCAGGTTTGAAGATGTGGCACTGTAAAACCCTCTAGAGAGGGTTCACTGTTCAATCTGTCCGAACACCCCCCAAACAGGTTTCTCTCCCTGCTATCTTTGGAGGTGCTTTTTCAGTGCCTCGTGTAAAAGTGGTCCAAGAGGGGAGTCTTCTCCCTCCCATGGGCCACTTTGGAAATCAGTCCAAGGTCAGAGGAGGGCCACGTAGAGGCTGGTGGCGGGGGTGCGTAAGGAGTGCACTCAGGAAGAGAGTGCCATGAATCTGTCCCCTGTCCTTGTGTGCATACCATCTCTCCTCCTTTACCCTAAGCTCAGTCTCTTAGTGCTCGGGGCTAGGAAATGGATTGAGGGGCAAGATCTAGGAACTGGAAAAGGGCCACACACACACACAAAGTTAGCTGTAGCTTGCATCTAACTCCTGGGCCTGAGGTTCAGCACCCCTAGTCTACATTATGGGAATCATGAGTTAACTACTGCAATTCATATGACAGCCCAATGAGACTTCAGAGATCCATTTTTATTTCTATTTTTCAGTTTTCTAGCCCTGACATTCACATGAAAACTTAGCCTTCCCCCATATACATGAACACCAAGAAGCAAAGGGGAAAAACTCAACTTGTATTCTTGAAAGCTGCATGGTTTTGCAAGCAGACCTCACGCTGCAGTTCCTTTAAAGTTGGCAAAGCATCTACAAGTGCAGCAGATTGGTATTTGGGACTTTAACAGGTGCCGGTTTCTCTGAGAGTTGTGGCAGGATTGGGCTTCAGTAAATTGTGACGATATAAGGTTCTCCTCCAAGACAGGGGGCAGCCAAGAGGTAGATTGTAATCATGAGCTAATCTACAGTAAATGATGGTGTAGGATGGGGAACCAGCCCGCAGTGATTACCTGGGGGATAAGAGTGGGACCAGCCCCCCCTCAAGAATGTTTTCAGGGAGAGGAGGGCCTAGGAGAGGGCCTCCAGGGCAGCAGGAGAAAGGCTTTCTTCTCTACTCCAGAGGCCAATTGCTGACGTGCCCTGGGCTCAGAGCCGGTAAGAGGAGTCCAGGCCTGAAGTACCAGAACCAGCAGGAGGGGTCCTGCTGCTGCTCACCTGATATTGATGCCTGAATCAAGTAGATCACAGGCAAGCCGTGAAGCCGTAAGCCTGGCTGTCCCTGTCCCAAGAGCTTGGTCTTCTTAAATTGTCTAAAGAGAGTGTGGTTGCCATGTTGATTCCTAATGGAAGCGATGGTGATGACTAGGCTTTTGTTTTTGTTTTTAACTGTTTAACAAGACATAACTATAGAATGAGTAAATGCAGAGCAGGTGTGTGTGTGTGTATATATGGGAGGGAACCATTAGGAAAGAGAAGACATCTGCATTTCAAATAAATAAATACAATGAGGAGGAGGAGGAAAAATAAATTAAGTGATTAAAATAAAAATGCAGGCTAGGTATACACATAATAGCAATCACTTAACTGTTTTGAAATGCTAACTACCTCTTTTCCTGTCACCTGCTTTTTACTTTGCATGCAGAAAACAGACAGAACCAAGCCCGCAGTTGCTCAACCCATGGCTTGACTTTCAGAAGATGGCAGGATCCTGGGTACACAGGGCCCTTCTGGAACTCCAGTCCAAGTTGCTCAGCACCCACTCTTTTTTAAAAAACCAACCAAACAAAAACCCTGGCCCATAGTGTCGTACTCCAGACTTTTCACCCTTGAGCACAGTGGTGGGAAACCCCCAGGGACCACTTAAATTAGTACAAGCTCTGAGGGCCGCATGGAAGTTGGGGTGGGGGTGCACTGAAGATGAGAATCCAGATCATGGATCTGTCCCCTGTCTTTGTGTCCAGGCTCTCATCCCTGCTCCTTTACTCTGAGTTCAGTCTTTCAGTGCTTTCGGGAAGGAACTGGATCCAGAAGGTGGAACATAAAGACTAGCCGCATTTGAACCCCGGGCCTGAGGTTTCCCACCACTGATCCTTCAGCACTAGCTTAAATTAGAAGCTTCTTAAAACAGAAGCTGCTGTTCCCACTGCAACCATTGCCACACCTAGTGTGTGGATCCAGTACTAGCAGCAATGCAAAGTGGTTTCTTTATCTTCTCTCAAGCAGTAGGAAAGTGAAAGAGGCTTTTATCAAGACAGTGCTTGGAGGATCACCAGTGGTGTGGGGCAGGACATTTTCCACAAAAAACTTCCACAATGGAAAATTTTCTGGAAATTTTTCCACTATATTTTTCCAGAAAATTTTCCAGTTCTAAAAATGCATTGTTTCATAAATTCAATTAGCAACATAATTATAACATAACATTTTTTTCTTAATTAAATATTTCAGTTCAACTATTTTTGGCTCTTGTAAAGACTTTTGAGATATTTATCCAGCACATAAGATGAACATAGTGTACTTTTTGAGTTTTGTTTACTAAGAACAAGTCAAATAAACATGCTAAATCAAATCCCAATCGATTTATGGCATTAGAACATTTTTCAGAAAATTTGAATTGGAAAATCTTCCAATTCAAAATTTTCTGGAAAACCCACAAAGCAGAGGATCACAGCCACTATTAATGGAACAAATCAGGCATTATTGTCTGTTCTTCCAGTAGTGGGTGTCCGCTCACCCAAAGGTCTGGTTAGCCTCCATCCTGCTTCAGTACAAACCCTTGCAGGCTTCTGCTTAATCAGCTAGTTTGTGGAGAGCATGATTAATGCCTGGGCTCATCTTATAAGCCCCAAACTGGGGCATGCCACAGAGCTCTGTTGCCCAACTAAGACCACACATGCCCAGTGGGACAGTCACAGAGTCATGGAACAGGAAGGGAACTCAAGGGTCATCTCGTCCCCAACTATCTGCACAGACAAATCCCACCAGTAGCTACAAGTAGAGACTGGGACTGACCAGAGCACCCTGATACCCACAATAACAGAGAACTATTTTAGAAAAAGAAAGATCCAGATGTCCCAAACAGGTGAGCCACACCCATGCTGCAGGGAAAGGCAAAAAAACTCTGAGTCGACTGCCAATCTGGCCTGAGGGAAAATTCCTTCCTGCCCTCAAATATGGTGATCAGTTAGGCCCTGTATAATATGCATGCAGGCTCCACTAGCCTGATATGCAGTTATAGTACCCAGGCTTCAGAATGCCCCAACAGCCCCACCTCCAGCTGCAGAAAACTTTGACGCTTCAGGAAGAAAGGGAAAGAAATCCCAACATGTATTCTTGGGGGGCAAAACACCAAATTTCTTTCTGAAGCATCAAATAAAAAACACCTCACAAAGTGATGCGGCATAAGTTTATCCAACTACATTTTAAAGCTATTCAGATTATTTTGGTCCCACAACTGCCACTGGAAGTTTATTCCGGTAGTTCACTGCTGTGATTGTTAAACACTTTTTTCTAATTTCCATTCTAAATTTATTTCTAACCCAGCATGTATCCATTAGTTCTTCTACCCACTCTCACCTTCTTTCCCTTCTATTGTGTTAGGTTGATTCTTTTTGCTATGCTGAATAAGCCAAGCTCTTTTAGCTTCATCTCATAAGCTAAGTCCTCAATTCCTCTGATCATCCTGGTAGCTCTTCATTACATTGGTTCAAGTTTAAGTCCATGCTTCTTGAACATTGGTAACCAGAACTGAATACAGTACTCCAGGTGTGGTCTTACCAGAGTCTTATACACTACTGTCCCTACTGCCAATACCAAGCCTAATAAATTCTCATGAGAGCATTTGCCTTTTTTTTACAGCTGAATCATATTGACAGCATATTTTATGGTCAGTTATAACCCTCAAGTCCCAATCCTCCTCTCTTGTTTCCAACCGATGAGTTTCTAGCTGCTAATTAAAATGCTTATTATTAAACCCCAAATGCATAACCTTGCACTTTGCGCTATTAAATTTCATCCCATTGCTAGCACTCCAATCCAGGAGGTCATCCAGATCATCCTGTATGATTTTCTGATCCTCTTCTGCATTGGCAATTCCTCCCAACTTGGTATCTGCAGCAAACTTCATTAGTGCACTCTTACTTCCCTCACAAAAGTCAGTTACAAACATATTAAAGAGGGGTCCCAAGATGGATCCTTGAGGAACTCCACTAGCAACCTCTCTCCAGCTAGAAAGTCCATCTCTCAGCACAACCCTTTTTTTTCTTCCAGTTAACCAACTTCATACCTATTTCTCTTTTTGTTAATTCCCATTTCCCCCGGCTTTAGCAGTAATTTACCATGCAGCACAGTATCAGATGCCTTACTAAAATCCAAATACACTAAATCTACTCCATTCCCTGTATCCAAAAAGCCAATTGTTATTATTATTATTTTTTTCAGAAAAAGATATCCGATTGGACTGGCATGGTCTACCCTTTGTGAACCCATGCTACTTTTCACCATTCCCCCCCTTTGCTTCCATGTTATTAATTATTAGGGGTGGGCAGTTCAGATGAATCTGTAACTGCTCATAACAGGCCATTGAGGATTAATCAACTGCAACAGCGGCAACATGCCCATTGCGGTTCGGTTTTCAATCCACCAATAAATAAATAAATGAAACAACCATTGCGCATGTGCAAAATGAGTGCCAGACCATTCTGAGGAAATGTGCAAAATTGCTTTTGGGAAAAGTTGCGCTGACGCAGAATGGTCCAGTGGCCATTTTGCACGTGCACAATATTTTTTTTAAAATTTAAAAATTATTTTATATTATTCTATTGATTTAAGTATGGATCTGTAATATGAATCCATATTCAAATCCAGAAATGCAGAACTGGAACCGTACATGGAACCGACTCTGCAATTTCCTCCGGTGGACGCCTCTGTTAATTCTTCTCTCCTTTAGTATCTGCTCTACCATTATATACCACCGAGATTAGGCTAACAGGTCTGTAGTTCCCTGGTCATTTCTACTCACTTTCTTTAAACTAGGTACAACATTTGCTATTCTCCAGTCACTGGGTACCACCCCTAAATGAATGGATTTATTAAAGACCTGAAATTTCATGTGCTAGCTCGTCCGTATTCTTGGATGAAGATTATCTGGTCCTTCTGATCTGAACAGGGACCAGTCTATAACTATTGATTGTACAGTGCCAGGTACACTGCTTGTGCTAAATAAATAAATGATAATAATAATAATAATAGTAAAAGTACTTTGAGTTTTGCCTCCAGTTGTGTTGTGGTAATTTCCATTACATCCCACACTTACCATCAACTATCCTGCCTTCAGAACAACTGTTCCGATCATCATCCTTATTAAAAGCATACAAAGTATTCATTTAGAATCTGGGCCATGTGTATATTATGTCTGATCCTTACCCCATCCCTACTATACAGTGGCCTCACTTGTTCTTTTCTAGTTTTCTTATTATTATTATTTATGCAAATATAAAAGCTCTTACTATTTAGTTTAATTTTCTAGGGAAGGTCTAGCTCAGTTTGACTTATGGCAAGTCTTACTTTATTCCTACATTTTCTAACCGCATGGAGGTAGTTTTCTTTATTAATCAACCCATTTCCCCACTCCCTGTAAACTCTCTGCTTATTCTTACTATCCTGTTTGATATAACTGGGACTAAAACACCTTCATACAAGATATTTCCCCCTTTCTAACTATGCAAATTTCAGAAATCCTCTGAACCTTGGACTTGGAAGAAGTTCCAACCATCTTCCACATTATGGTTCAGTATTTCCTCAGTCCAATTAACCTCCCTAATTAGTTTCCTTAATTTCCCCAAATCTACTTTTTTAAAATCAAAAACCTTAGTTATTGTTTTGTTATAAAGTATCCTTCCAACTAAATTAAACTGAATTAATTAATGATCACTAGATCCAAGATTATCCCTAATAACTAAGTTCTCAATGGGTAAAACCAGATGTGACCACACTGCGGCAGCAACTCAGGTCGGAAAGACGTGGCAGACATGGTCTGGACTGGGTTGGGCCGCACAATAAACGGGTCCATGGCCAGGCTACTAGGGGGGTGGGAAGAAGCATGAAAGTACAGCTGGCCAGTCCCGCACCCACACTACCCCCAGTGCCCTGCCCCTGACGGGCAGCCATGCCTGACGAGCAGCCAGTGCTGCCATGATGGGCAGTCATGGCAGTCAATGACAGCTAGCCATGGTGGCCGGCAATGGTGGCCCCGATCTGGGCCATGTCTGCCGGCCCACTGCAGATGCGATAGCCCTCTGTGGCATACTTTGACCCGATCAGGCGGGCCTTAGCCCAAGCAGCGACCTTGGAGGTTTTCTAAGGTGAGAGTGCGGGCAAGCTGCTGACACGGCCCGGAGAAATCCCAGTCCGACATCTGGCAGCACCTGCACAGACATGCAGGTGAGGTCCAGGCCAGATCTTGCCAGAGCAGGCCACAGCGGTCAGCTGCACATCTGATTTTACTCACAGATTTCTTCACTCTTGATTAAAATCAGATCTAAAAATGACATTGGTTGGTTGGTTGACAATTTGATGAAGAAATTTGTCATTTATCACATCCAGGAGTAATTTAGCAGTACTATTAATTAAATCAATATCACACAGTTCCCAGTAGTATTTCTTTCTTTACTAATATTAAATAAATATATGTCCATGTCCAAATCTAAACTTGGAGTTCTATAGGAAACCCCTAATACTGCTTGAAAATATACCTTTTACCAGCCTTACCTAAGGTGATCTTTGCACAAACCAATTCTGTTTTCTCAGTATCATAATTCCTTATTTCTTCACACAGTCAGTCATGTTGTTGATGTAGAATGCTACTCCTCCCCCTTTACCATTATTCCCATCTTTCCTAAATAATACATATCGTTCAGTTCCTATATTCCAGTCGTGACTTCTACTCTACCAAGTTTCATTATCCTTGATTACTTTCTGGCCTTCTTTCTGGCCTTCCCCGGTCTCCCCTTTCTCCCCTCATCTCCGTCCAAAACTCTGCTGCCTGGGTCATCCACCTCGCCAGTTGCTTCAACCATGTGCAGCCCCTCCTCTCTTCGCTTCACTGGCTTCCCCTTCCTGAACGAATCCTGCACAAGCTCCTAGTCTTCACCTATAAAACTCTTCACAACCTCGCTCCCCCTTACCTCTCTACACTTATCGCCCTCCATACTCCAGCCCGTGCACTTCGCTCCTCCTCTGTCCCTTCTCTCACCCTTCCACGCCTTCCCTGCTCCCCTAAGCGCCTTCGTCCCTTCTCACTTGCTGCCCCCCCATGCCTGGAACTCCCTCCCTGTCCACATCTGCCATGCCCCCTCCCTTCATACCTTCAAATCTCTCCTTAAAACTCACCTCTTTCGCTCTGCTCTGTCTGACTCTTTATCCTGCTGAGCCACTATT
>QEPC01013087.1:402965-428544 GCA_003113815.1 Sphenodon punctatus | reverse complement strand
GAAGCGGAAGTTGTGCGCGTGATCCGGGGCCGCGCATTCTTTGCCAACCACGAGCGAACCACCCTGATTTCTCTGGGGTGACATACGCGGCCGGAAAATAATGCGCGGCGCCGGATCACGCGCACAACTTCCGCTTCCGGTTCGTCTAAAACAGCGCCGCGGCTGTTTCGCCGCTCCCACGCCTGATCCAGCTGCACGTCTAAAAGCGGCCTCAGTGGCCATGCCACACACACCCCTCCCCAAATTTAAAAACACTCAGCATAAGCCCTATTTATTCAGTCAGGGGTAAATCTTGGGGTGGCAGGTGCTACAATGTATTTATGGACTTTACTTTGCCTTTTTTTTTTTTATGATTGCCCCAAGTTCCTGGCTATGATAGGATTTAAACCCAGGTCTTCCAGGTTCCAGGTCCAATACTTTATCCACTAGACTACACAGTTTCCACATATGTGTGGAAGATCTTCAACAACTCTTCACTAGACTACAGGTCCTGATTTACTTCCCCCTGTGTAGCTTTCTGGTTAAGATGCTGGGAACAGTCTCTGGAATCCCAATCCAATATTGTCCTTGGTTTAAATTGCTTATGGTTAGCCACCCTGAGCCTATTTGGGAAGGAGGGGGTAGGAACTGGAATAAAAATAAATAAATCAGTCAGTCATGTGGCCACACTGGGGCAGGCACCGCATTGCCTTACCTTGCACCAGTGTGAAATGCTACTGGATCAAGAGGGGAAGGTTTTGCAAAGCTGTGAATGGAACCAATCACATTACCCATCTCATGGTGGGGAGGATGCTTTTATTAATGCCTGTGCAACACCCAGCAGCTAAAGAAAGAAGTACCATAGAAAAAAAACTGCAAATAAGGAGATGAACATTCCCAGCCTTCCCACACTTGCCTCAGGAGGCAGCTCTTGGATTATAAAAGGTAAGGGCTGTACAAGGGGTTAAGTATTTGCATCTGCATCTTTACCTATGTTCTCTGCCTCTTCCCCTGTTGTTGCCCATGTAGAAAATGCAGTGAGCGCAGGTCCCTGTACATGGGTTATATTGGCCGAGATGTGCAATGAGGCTCTGCCTGTTTGACAATGCAGTCAAAACGGCTGCTAAGTCTGCTACCAGAGTAAAAGGGGGAGCACTGGTTTGGGGGAGGGTGGAGAATACAGCTAGCTTGGTGGGGAGGGTGTTAGCTTGGGAAGGGGGGAATGGTACATGGGTACTGCTGGCTTTAGGGAGAGTGAGGCATGCAGCTGGCTTCGGAGAGGGGAGAATACAACATGGGGCTGGGTTTGTGGGGAGTTGCTGGGAGGGGTGATGAGGCATGGTTCTGGCTTGAGAGGGAGTGGTTTATGGCTCTGAGGGGAGTCATTGTCTTGTGGAAAGTGGGATGGATCCCTAGGTGAGAATGGGAGATGGGGCTGGTGCAGGGGGATTCACTGGGCTAAGGGAGGTGTCACTGGTATGGGAAAGGGGGGAATGAGGCTTCCAAAGACTTGCCATTTCTCCCTGGCTGGGCTGAGCCTAGCTGCAGTGCTAGAGACTGCAGTTCTGAGACAGCCCCTGTGGGTAGAGACAGGAGGGCTTGCTGCAGGTTTCCCAAGCAGGTGACTGAGAGTCAAAGAGCAGCTCAACGCCAAGCTGCTGGATACGTGCTGCAGTTCTGGGGGTCCTGTTCAAGACCTCAGATATTCATTTTTTCAGGAAACGTTGGGTTCACTCAAAACCCAAATACACAGACCAAGTATTCGCGTTTCAACTATGGAAGTTGAAAAGGGCCTTTTCTTGTTGATTTGGGTTTTATCTAAACCTGAATGCACAGCTGTAGTAAAAAGGTTGGCGATGCAAAAGTCCTGAAATATGATCAGCACATGGTGGTGGGGTGGGAAGCAATGTCCCCCACCCCATGGCATCCCTGCTAAACTCAGCCACCAGAGTCACTATTAAAGGATGCCATCAAACACAGAGAGAGGCCCGGGTCAGCTGTGTAGCCCCTGAGCCTTGCAGACATTTGGCTCCAGAGCTGAGCAAGCATGGGGCTGTAAATTCAGATGCAGATTAACTGCTGGCTGAGGCATGAGCCAGCCAACAAACAGGAGTGTCAACCTGCGCGATGGGCCTGCACCCCTCCTGGCTTATGACATTTCAAGAGACTGTAAAAGGCAATTTAAAAGAATAGCTAAGTCTCTAGTCTCCAGGTCATGAAGCTCAACTTTCCCAGTGAGAAGGAGAGGGAAGCAAAGTGATGTGAACGATCTCTTCTATTGGAGGAGGAGGCATGGACAGTCACCTTCTTGACTGAATGCTGCAGGCAGCTTGAGGCAAGGATGCCGGTTGGTTCAGGGGCTCAGTTGTGAGCTCACCCTTGCTCCGAGTCAGCAATGACACTTTACCAGTTAGCAGTTTCAGTGCTGGTTATTTTACCAGGTGGGCAGGAGCTGCTGCAGGGAAAAAGATTCAGAGGGTGGGCAAGGAGGAGAGAAACAAAAGGAAAAGAAAAGGGGGAACCACATGGGGAAGGGGAGAGAAGACAGCCATGGGATTGCCTTCTCCAGGGCGGGCCACAACCGTTTAAGTCACTTATTCAACAGCAACCTCATTGACTTGAAGAGGATTACTCCACCACAGCCTGAGATTGATGCCCATTTTAATTACTAGGGTTGCTGCCTCTCTAGGTTTCAACCTAGAGTTTCCAGGGAAAGCTTTGCCACCAGGGGCACCCCAGTAACAACAGCAGCAGCAGCCATGTCAGGAAGGAGGCAGGCCATAGAAATTCACACACACACCCCACTTCTTTGAAGCATCATGATGTGATGGCCTTTTGCCCCACCCACTTTTTGACATGCCCCACCCACTCTAGGTAAAAGCCCAGAGGGCGGCGGTAGCCTTATCAGTCACCCAAGTACAAATTAATTATTCCTAACATGTAACATTTACAGGCCTGACATGGGGAGGGAGAAAATAGGATACAATTGTATTGGGCCTTCAAACTCAGCCCGAGTCTCCTGCCCCCAAACAAGAATTTTCTTAATATACATTAGAACAAGAATAAGATAAATACAAGTAAGGCATGCGTATAGGAGCCTTGAGCAACAAGAAGCTTGGCCTCTATTGAGTGAGAGAAGATTGCAGCTAGCATTTGTGTGCAAATAAAATAATACTTTTCTCTTCAGAAATTGGCTGCCACTAGGCAATGGAGAGAAGGATGGAAGGTACAGGGACCTGAGCTACCAGGATGTACTGAAGCCTTCAAGTTTCCGCAACACATCTAGGTGTGGCCATATCCATCCTGTACCACATACATCACCAGGGCTTAGCTGCAGGGCAAGGGAATAATTACAGCAGAGGACACATTCCCCACAAATTCCTTCCCACCCCCAATTCCAGGGATATGGGACTAATGGGATCAGGACTTACGTGGCTCAGTATCCCCCCATAAATTTTAGTCTAGGCTAAACCATTCTTGCTCTTTTGGCCAATATACACATTATATAGAACACCAAACTCCCCACAAACAAGTGATAGACCTGACCAGCCCCCTTCTCGGTCATTAGCATGCAGAGCTTTTTCGGAAGGATTTTATGGGTTCGATACCATCAAGATCCCTTTGCCCATGGACTGGCTTCAACCAGACAAGGTTAGTGTGCTTTGGAAGCAGGACGTAGCTTAATAGCAGAGGCAGTTTGTCTCGGCGTAAAACACAAATGCCCATTAGACATGTCATTGGGCCAAGTCTCATTTCCCAGCTCCACCTCACTGTAAATATCTTGCCACTTCACAGAATAGGATAGAAGGTCTTGGGTGAGTCACTTCTTTTCTGCAGCCCTTGTATTAGGGTGTTTTTAGACGAGCAGGGGAATCTAATGGATTGAGAAATCCGCTCTTTAAAAAGTTGCGCGGGGAGCATTTACACGCACCGGAAGTCACCAGCCGCCATTGAAATCAGTCCCTGCGCGTCTTTAACGAGATTTGTCAATCCACTAGATTCCCCCACTCATCTAAAAACGCCCTTCGTGTCAGAACCAGAACAAAAACACCTTACTTGAGCTCTCCTTTTGCTCAGGAACCGGAGGGCAACCAACTCTTGCTCCTTATTCACCTCTACAGAGTTGAAGGGAACCTCCCCACAGATCCTACCTAAAACAGAAGACCTATAGGTAAAACGGGCAGGCACACACCATTCTGGAAGATCTAGAACATACATGGGATTTCCCTTTCTTAGCCATTCAGTACACAATTCTCCCATTGCCCCGGTGTTCATTAAACATCATCCTGGAGAGCTGATTGGTGGGAGGGAAGATGTGGCCTCCTGGAGGAGGAGGGAAGGGAGAGTGGGGCAGGGCTTTGGGGTTAAAGTAGTCCCCCTGAATTCATGGCATTTTCCAGCATACTGTGGGCTCAGTCCAGGTGAGTCAGTACAACTCTCCTTTCACCCTCCACATGCTTTGCAGGGCTTTAGCACCTGTCCTGAGGCAGGGAATCCCAGAAGAGAAATGTTGATCCTGTACATGCATTGTTCTCCTCCCCATTGACTTCAGTAGGGCTCCATGCAGAAATGTTTACAGCACGTGTGTAAGTGTTTTCAGGACTGGCTCCCTAGTGGTCAGTAGCTGACAGCATGCACACACCCTCCTCCAAAGGCCGGTGTGTTCAGCCCTCATAGCCATTTCTACAATGGATCAAGTCATCACACATTAGGTTTTCAGATTCCTTCATCCATTACAGTCAGTGGCTTAGCTCCCCCATGGATATCTCCTTTAATAGATGGATTGCACCCACTCAAAGGGTTTTCAGCACAATTCTTCATGGGGATAGGCCCCACAAGTCCCATGATTTGCTTAGTCCCATTAGTATGGCCACAAGTCCCATTTGCTTCAATTGGATTCATGCCCACGCTAACTGCTAGCATGCACACCGACCTGGGGGAAGATCACTGTCTTTGTCAGGACCTGGCTCACTTTTATCCCCTGTAACTTGCAGGGGGATAACCCTCCCACGTCTCCCCTGCTCCCCCAACCACCTTCGTCCCTTCTCCCTCCCTGCCCTCGTCCGCCTTGTCCCCACCCTCCACACCTTCAAAGCCCTCCTCAAAACCCACCTCTTCCGCTCCGCCCTTCCTAACTCCTGCTAATCATCCCCACCCAGGATTATCCCCCACCTGTTATCTGCAAACTCCCAATGTACTATAACCAAGCCAAGAACGTGTACCTGAGTTCTCGCATCCTCATGATTGTTACATCTCTTGTCTCTTCCCGTTCCCCCTCCCCTGTCTCCCCCCCCCCGTCTTTAGATTGTAAGCTCTCAGGCAGGGACTGTGCCTATCTTATTCTCTGTAAAGCGCCAGGTACATCGCTGGCACTATATAAAAGCTTATAATAATAATTATAATAATGGAGATAGTGCCTGCGCTAGCAGTTAGTGTACACAGAAATCCAATTCACGTCAATGTGATTCATGCCTGCATTAACTGCTACCACCAGCATTGTCCTACTGGAGGAGGATACTGTCAGAATCTCCTCTTCAGAATGCCCCATTGATGTGAATGGGACTTCCACGCACCTGTGAAAACTGCTAGTGCAGATGCTATCCCCCATGGAGAATCATGCTGCCTTGAGGCGTAACATAACAGCCGAGCTCAGCCTGGGCAGTCACACTGACAGTTCTTGCTGGTCAGAATTTTAAAAGGGCCAGCCACAATGGGAATCGGCACTTCTGGGAATAAGGATAAATTCTAAGGGGCTAGGATTGCACCCACTGGTTTTGCTTATTTTAACAGAACATCTCTTATTTCAGAACCCCACAGCTCCATACCGCAGAAAGGACATCCCTTATTTCAGAGCCCCACAACTTCATAGCTTCTCCTATTTTGGGCATTTCGATCTGGCAGCCATATGGGGACTCTCAGCTTCAGACGGGGTTTTTTTTTTTTTATATACAATAAAGGCTTTTAGCTTTGGATTTTTCACCCTTTGTTTAGCTTGAATCTGAATCGGGGTGGACAGATAACTTTCCCTGAGTAGGCAGTGAGTGTTGAGCATAAACAGCTAGGGAACGGGTGGGGATCTGTTGATTGATTCTAATCACGTTTGCTATTGAACTGTTGATGCAATCCTTCAGCAGATAAAGCATGAGGTGGCAGTTCGTTCGTAGATGCCACTGTTTGAACAATGCAATCTTCAGGGCCTTTGGTGCTGGCGCTGAGGCTGCTTTTAGACGATCATGCTGTGCGCTCGCGCAGGGTTTCAAAAACCCCGCGAGGAGCAATTACACGTGATGCCGCCGGTAATCTCGCGCCTGATACGGGGCTGTGCATTCTTTTCAAGCCGCGAATGACATACCTCGATCAGGCTCCCGGTCAGTTCGCGGCTTGAACAGAATGTGTGGCGCCGTATCAGGGGCGCAATTGCCGGCGGCATCACGTGTCATCGCTCCTCGCGGCGTTTTTGAAACCCCCGCGTGAGCGCACAGCGCGATCGTCTAAAAGCGGCCGTGAGAGTTAATGCTCTTGCAGAATGATCTGAGTATCATACTGTAGCAGTAGTAGTTTATTTCTGTTTGGCTTTCGCCTTATAAAAAAAAATAGCAAACTTCAATAAAATATTAAATCCAACTAAAAGAAAACAATTAAAAAAAAAAAAGACATATATAAAATATCAGACAATACAAAATAAAATAAGTCAATAAAAGACCCACATATATAACATAACAAAATCCTACCGAAACCAACAGATTGCTCAAGACCCAACAACTGCAGCTATCAGTCTTTTCCTAATATCCTGTGCTAGATGAGCATAGATTGCTATTGCTTTAATAACAGCGGGTACATGGGAATTAAATAAAAAGGCCAGTTTCTTCAGCATCCTTGAATGTACTCTGCCTTTTAAAATCAGGGCAGTCCACTGATCTCTAATTAGCAGATAATTCTGACAATTAAAGAGATAATGAGGAAGATCTTCTTTTCACCTGAACCACAGGCACATAGCCTTAAATGGATGGGTAGTTTAGCATAGCACCCTCTAATAACTGTCAACTCCATCACTTGGAAACATAACTGTTTATATGTCTTATAAAGAAAGGGATGTGTCAGCTCAACTAAATAATGGCTCAAATAGTGTGTCAATTTAATTCTACAGAGCCAGGGAGAAAATCTTGATTGCTAGAGTTCTGACCCGTTGTCTTGTAGGGCTGTACTAAGTACCCTTTGCTTTCTTATACTGCTATGGGCTGTAAAGGGCTTAGCTAATAGGAGGGAGCCATGGAGAATGGTGGTATGCCACCGTAATAAGCCGTTTGGGGCTAGGGGTTGGAAGGGAGGAAAAGGTGGATGCTGGCTGCACTGAAAATGCCAGTGGGGGGTGGTGAGGCTGCCAATCCAGGTAGCTGTTAAATTGCATAGACATTTCTGTCACATGTCAGTGCACACCAACTCATCTAAACATCTTACAGATATTAGCACCACAGAAGCATGCAGTTTTTAACTGGGGGTGGGGGGGACCACTGCATGTTAAAAAATTGGCAGGTGGGGAGATCCACAAGGCAGTGAAGGTCACTGTGCTACGAAGGTCACTGTGCTACTGGGAGCAAAGCTGGGACGCTATTGCCTATTGGTAAAAGCTACTCATCATTTCTTAACTTTTGAAAGTAACGGTTTTGCTTGCAACGATCATGCGAGGTCAAACCACCACAGAAGGCCCAGGACAAAAGTTAAATGGCTTCAGCTTTTGTCTGTGGATGCTGTGGCTGCCTGGGGTACGGGGCCCAAAGAAGTTGGGGGGTGATGGATACCCTGGCCTTTACTTACATTTGGATGAGATCTGACGTATAGGGAGAACTGGCAGATATGTCCTCTGAGGATGCCTATGTATGCATAGGGTGGCACATACATACAATAGGGTACCATGTATGCATGATTTAGTGCAGACACCACACAACCCTACTGCACTTCCATGTTCAGCAGAATGGAAGTGTCAGCCCCAGATGAGATGGGAGATTGGGATCCAAATGTGATTGAGAATTGTCTTGATGTGTGTGCACTGCCAAAAGTAAGACAGTCAGGAACAGAGTCTGGATCCTCCTCACCACTTTTTCTCGTCCGTGATGACAGTGAGAGGATACCACAGGGCCAACGGGAATGCCTCGATCGGATGGTGGAGATGAAGCTCCTTGGAGAAACGTTTGGTGGAATGTTATCTAACCGAAGGAGAGCTTGTTGCCCTATATGAGGTTTAGACACTCAGAGAAGTGCAGAGCGCCCTTGCAAGCAGGGATGTTTTCCACCCCCATGGTATGGTAATGTAGATGATAGAGAGGGGGGACAAAAGGTGCATGTTTGATTCAGGGTTTTATGCGAACCAAGAGGAATTACCAACACCACAGCAGGCGAGACCCCAATAAAACTCTGTGCTGCTCCCTGCCAGTATATCACTGTGAGCCATGGATGCAAGAAACCGGGTTGAGAACGTGCAAAGACTGATTGCTTATGATTTCAGTTTTTACTATAGGCACTCAATCAGGTATGCAATTTGCTCAATAAATGCAGCATTATGTGCACTGCAAAAAGTTACTTCCAGCTGCCAAGTACTCAAAGGTATAAACCCAGGTATGAACTTCAGTGGGTGGGAAGGAATAGCATGTGCTGAACCGCCTCCCAGAGTCATACCCCGCCAGAAGAAACTGCTTGAGTCCTCAACTCATCATAGGGGTGGAATAAGGGGTTGGTGGACAGAGTGTAGTGGGAAAGGCGGCTTGTTGTACTAAACCTGTGAGTAGGGTCTGACTGACTGCACAAGAAATACACACAGGGTTCTGCTCATTTCTTAGGCCCTATATGCTAAACAAACTGGGACTCCAGGGGGCTATCATCTCGGTTTTTTAACACCCATGCTTATCAACTACCTCCCAAGGGGTGTTGAGGCTTAATTGAGTTAATGCCTGGAGATCCTTGCATGAAGGGTAGTGGTTAAGTCCTAATTGCTGATTACTGTACTATGATAAGTCACCTAGCCTAGGACATGAAAGAGGGTTTGGTTTCCATATTCAAAACACCAATACTAGGTCTGTGTATTTGGGGTTTTGAGTGAAGCCAACTTTCCCCGAAAAATGTAAAATCTGAGGTTTTGAACTGGACTCCCAAAATTGCAATACGTATCCAGTTTGTAGCTGGGCTGCTCTCTGACTCTCAGCCGCCTGCTTGGGAAGCCTGTAGCGAGCCCTCCCATCTCTATCTGCCCCTCCAGCACTGCAGCTAGGTTTAGTCCAGCCCAGCCAGGGAGAAATAGCAAGTCCGTGGCAGACTCATAATCCCCCTCTCCCCAAGCCAGCAACACCTCCCCTTGAGAGCCATTGCTGTAGAGTAATGGTGAGCAGCTACCCCAGTTTACTACAAAATTGTTAATGTAGCCCAGTGTTGCCTAATAGACACATTTCCTAAAGGTATTGTTTCTATAGCACTTTCAGTGTTCAAAGTACTTTACAATTCTTATCTAGTACACCCTCACAACCACCCTGTCAGATAGGTATTATTCCCATTTTACAAATGGGGAATTGAGACTGAGAAATAGTGACTTGCCCAAGGCCACCAAGTGAGTTAACTTATAAGACAGAATTTGAAATCTCATCACCCAGGCCCATATCCAACACCTTATCCACAAGCCTACACTGGCAGTGCTATCTCCATCTTGCCGAACAGGGAAGCTGACACAGAGTGATGATCTGGATCACAGAGAGTTTTCAGCTATGGATGCTGGTGACTCTCTGTGCAATCCTTTATGGGGATAGCACGCACATGAGCAATGAGTGCCGGTAGGAGTCATACTCACTAAGGCCGCTTTCCCACGTGCTGCTGCGACGCCGCGGGAGCTTGTGCCATTCAAATCTAGCGCAGCTCCCGACTTGTGGGAAATGCGGAAGTGCGACTCTCATGTGGGCAAGCTAGCACAGCGGAGAGGGCAGTGAAATCCTACCCTGCCCGTTGCGTGAGCGTGTCTGCGTGAGAGTTTTGACCTAGTAAGACCTAGTTCTGTCTTACTGCTGCCATGAGTCCCGCTGAAGTGAATGAGACTGGCACTGGTGCTAGAAGAGCAAATGTTGCCCCAAAAAGCATGCTGCAAAGTTCCCTGTCACTCAGTCAGCCTTTGCTGATGCCTCCGCTCCCATTCCTGTTGCATCAGGCGCTGCACAGCTGCAGAAGAAAAGACAGAAGTTGCTCTGCTCATGTAAAGCTCTAACACTGGCATTGTCGTTGTGCGTGTTGCTCCTCTGCTGCCATTGCTTGCTTTAAATGATCTCTATCTGCAGTTGACTGCACTCCTTGCCCTGGGATTATTCAGCATTCCTCTCACACTGTCACGCAGTGGCTTGGCTGGGGTTTTTTTTTCATTACTGGAAAATTAAGTTTCAAGACGCTCTGCTTGTATGTTTTGCTTTTTCTCGCCAGGTCTCTCCCTCTGCTGACAGTTCTGTACAGGGAAGAGATGAGGAGTGGACAAATGTCCCTGATATTTGAGATAGCTCCAGGGCAAAACATCTCAGCCTCCCCATTCCAGATCGGGGCTTGCAGTGCAGGCAGGGCCTGCTTTAGGCATGAGTGGTGAATGGGCAGTGTTCAGATGAAACCACAGAAAGGGGCAACCCTGTCAAGATGACCTCCTCCTCCCCCGCTCCGCAAAGCTCCATGCCAAGTGCACCGTGTGCACCAGCTGGCTCCTTTCCAGCTGTGCACACCTGGAACCAGCAGCAAGGAGGCACGTCCCATGGGGCGAATGAATGGCTCCATCAGTGCGGGATGGTGTGAAGCACCCCTCCCGGACCAGTGCCATGGCCCTCTGAAATAATGGCATGGGGATGAATATCCAGAGAGGCAGGTGCAGCAGTCCCAGGGGCTTGTCCACACAAAATGCTAACATGATGGACAGCACACACTGCTGAACTTAAGGTCCTGGCACGTACAGGCTTGGAGATTCCAGGACCCTAATAAAATTATTTCCAGTTATTAAAATGATTTCCTATTATTTCAGGCATGGGTGTGTGCTCCGGTTGGCCCCAGTCTCTCCTTGTAGCTATTGGTGGGATTTCTCTGTGTGGATGGTTGGGGTGTAGTGGGTCCTGCAGTGGTGCAGGGGGCTGGACTAGATGACCCTTGATGTTCCCCTTCCAGCTTTGTGATTCTGTGACAAGGGCAGCTGAAGATGAGGACTGTGAGTCTTTGCAGACTTAAATCCTCTGCCCATTGCACATACTACCAAGTTCAGAAATTTCATTTTATTTAATTTATTTAGATTTCTACCCTCCCCATCCCAGAAGGCTCAGTGGGGCTCACAAAACAAATAAAATCAATACATATAAAAGAGCATAAAAACACAAACCCCCAACCTTTCCCCTCCCCCGCCCAACGACAAACCTCACAAAAAGCCCTTTCCAACCACCCGCTCATACCCCTACCCCAACCACCCACCAAACCCCTCATTCCCTATCCCTGCCCACCAAATGTGTTAATAATGGGTGTCTCCACACGTAACATTTCCCATGGTTCCACCTGTCTCGTGTCCAGAGAAGTCCATCAGTGTCCTATCTGCAAACGCTTCCCTAATTCCACAAGTCCGTCAACCTGCCAGACACTCTCCATACCAGGGTCTGAGCTCAGGTGTTGTTGGGCCTTCCCTAGCCCAGCCAGCTCCTGAGGAGCCCCCCTCCACCCCTTGGTCTTCTGCACCCAAGTTGACTCCAGAGTAGCTTTCCCTTCTAGAGCTTCCGTCCCTGGTGGATTCTGATAATTCAGAGCTCAGTTTCCCTGAGCAGTTCCATCCTCTACATGGAGAGTGTCTCCGGAAGCAAGCTCTTCATCACCCCTTCCCTGCTGGCCTTCCCTCCAGGTGCATAAAAGCTGACTGACCCTGGGCATGACAGACCTGAAGGCTGAGGACTGCCATGCTACAGCCTAGGGTGTTTTTCGGCACGATGACTCCCACCGCCGCCATGGACTTACCTGGACGGTAGTGGGAGCTGTCACTCCGGCTGGGAATCGGCCTGGCCGCTGAACAAACGTTATCCCCCCCTCCCCCCATGGTGGCCCCATGGTGCCCACCCCCACCCTCCAGCTTTGGACCACAGTAAGTAAAGCAGGCTTTCAGATGTGAAAGTCCACTTTACTCCAGGTCCAGTGGCCANACTTGCCCAAGGCCACCAAGTGAGTTAACTTATAAGACAGAATTTGAAATCTCATCACCCAGGCCCATATCCAACACCTTATCCACAAGCCTACACCTGTCTCTTATACACATCTAGATGTGTATAAGAGACACACAGTAAGTAAAGCAGGCTTTCAGATGTGAAAGTCCACTTTACTCCAGGTCCAGTGGCCAGATCCCAACTGTGGTGGGAGTTAGCCCAGGCTGTGACTCAGGGATTTCCCAGAGTTGCAGCCTGGGCTAGTCCCCACCACAGTCAGGAGCCAGACCGTGCTAACATCTGGCGGGTGCATTTTAGTGTGACGGTGGCACCCAGGTGAATCTGTGCTAAAGTGGGTTAAACAATGTCACCGTCACGTCTGTAAACACTCCTACTCGGTGAAATGGTTAATCCAACACCGTAAGAACAGCTGGCAGTGAGCATGCATTCACTCAGCTGGAAATCGTTGTAGAATCAAGATCTTAAGTCCCAATCCTGCAAAAAAACTTAGCTGTGTCAATGGGCTGGTGCATGTAAGTGGATTAAGTGTTGGACTTAGACTTAGGAGTCCAAGGTTCAAATCCCATCTTAAGTATGAGCTCACCAAGTAGCTTTGGGCAGGTTGTTATCTCTCAGCCCCAGTTCACCATCTGTAAAATGGGAATAATAATTGCCTACATCACAGGATTGTTGTGATGGTGAAATAGAATAAAGACTGTCTTGAACACTGAAAGTGCCAAATAAACAATAATGTAAGTGTTTGCAGGATGGTGTTTTTAGTCCACCCTTATATTTAAATCACAATTCTAGAGCTAGCTGCACATTTCCACCCCACAAAAGATTTGGGATTACACAAAAACATTGGCTTTAGGAATTACACACAAACGTTACAAAAAAACGACCAAAAACCAGTTCTTTGAAATTTCCCCCTTTTCTGTTTCAAAATAAAAAGTTTTCAACTTGATTATCAAAGGAAAATATTTGATTTACTATTTTAATCCTCCTCCTCTGACTTTTATTTTTTTATTTTTGACTCCAGCTTCATTCTGTTAGGTTAATGGCAAAACTCCCACTGACTTCAATGACATAAGAATCATACCTTTTTTCTCATCCACCTTTCCAGGGGTGGGATAGGAGAGGAATGGGAATGGAGGAATCAGAAGCAGGGGGCAAAAAACCTGATAGCCAATTTTCTCCCCAAATTGATTTTAAAAGAAAAAAAATGTTATGAAAAAATAGGGACAAAATTTTGTTAAAAAATAATTTAAATAGGAATTTTACCATTTCGTTCTCCATTTGTGCTGGGTATACTGACCGTTGTAGATACCACATCAGCTGTTCACAATGGAAGGCTGAAATTGGTGATTATCCTGTGAATGCTTAGGGAGCCTTTTCTGTGTTAGAGAGAGTCAGGACTCACCTTGTATTTAGTGGTAGAGGGAGGACGTGGACTCACTCTACTTCCCTATTACAGGGATCCAGGGCAAATGACTAGCATGGCCCAGGCCAAGTGTCCAATTGTGGGGACAAAAAGTACAGTCAGCAAGGTTTACTAGAAGAAGAGTAAAAGGTCTAGATAAATTTTATGATGTATAAATAGCGACGCTAGCTACATTAGTAGTGAAACGTCAGGCAACGTAAAAGTTACTACAGGACTTACTGGCGCAGCACTTAAAGACTTCTCTACATCACAAAATTTATCTAGACCTTTTACTCTTCTTCTGGTATGTTTCTAGGGAGTGACTTTAACGTACTATCATTAGTGAATTAATAATTGTATTTAGGAGCTTTATGCTTTATGCCCCCAGTAAAAGAACCAGAAGTCAGTATACTTTGTGGTGTCAGTTTTCTGTTGTTGTAGATTTGATTTATTCTGTACCATATAGCCTATTGTGTATATTTTTATGATCCCAATTGGGGTCATGACCCACAGTTTGGGAACCTTTGCTTTAAAGATGTGTAAACATGAGTGCCTCACCTTGTTTTTTGCCTTGTAAGTAGGCGCTTGATGCTGCAGTCTCTGGAATACAGGGTAAGGGGTGACCCCCCACCAGGGGTGTCATTCGCTCTGAGGCAGAAACGTGGGTAGTTGGCCCCCTCAGGTCTGTCTCTCTCTCTCCCGCCCCCTTATTCTCTGAACATGAGGCCCTGGGCCCATCCTGCTTTACTACCAAGAAGCCCCATGGGAGCTGGGCCACCAAGGGCAGCCCCTGCCTAGCTCCAGCCCAGGCCATGAAGTAGCACAGTCCATGGCACAGGCCAGAATCAGTGAGGAAAGCGCTGAGTGGCTGCTCAGTGAGGGGCACATGGAGCCCAGCTTAGAAGGTCTGTCCCTGCACTGGGGATGGGGCAGTTCAGCCAGGAGGACTTCAGCGCCACTGACCTCCACCAGGCTCTGGGCATAAGGCTTCAGGGGGGATGAGGTAGACAGTCAGCAAGACAACCAGAATGCTTCAGTGTGGGTCCTTCTTGGTCACACAGACTGCTCCAGAAAATGAGGAGGCAGCAAAGCGTATGGGGTATGTCCAGTCCACCGGGGTGAGGGTGAAGTACTGTAGGTCTTCGGGGAGTGCTTTATGTGCCCCCCTTCCCACAACTGCAGTGATGCTCCCGAGTCCTACATGCTTTACACAGAAAAGCTCTTCAGATCGGTAGGTCTATGCATGAATAGTTTGCAGACCTGGGGTCACTGTGCTATATGCCATCATGCCCACACTGCCTCCACTAGCCAATCCCTGCCACTCACTCCATATCTGTATCTGTGTATCTGAGGCCGCGGGTGAGATCATGCATAGATTTGGACTGAGGTGCCATCAATATGCTGATGACACCCAACTCTATCTCTCCTTTTCATCTGACCCAGGTCAAACAGTCTCCTTGCTTACTCAAAGCCTTGCTGCCTCTGGGGACGGGATGCGAATGAGACAAGACTGAAGCTGAATCCAGACAAGACTAAAGTGAGGGCTAGAGCCCTGCACAGGGCCAAAAATCCCGCCGATCTGGTCCAAGTCCGACTACGCCTGGACTGGCTCAAGGCCGTTCCTAGGTTTCCCACCCATCCATATACTGTATGGAGTGGACAGACCATTTCTCTCATGAATTGTCCATATGGATTGAACAGAGCAATATGGCCCATGGCTGTAGTTCAGGTTTCTCAGAGGTGGCAATCCTAGGTGTTTCTGAACCTCTTTCCAGTCGGGGCCCGATCTGGTCTGAGGGTGGCCCCACTCCTGCTGTGCACCCTTGTGTCTTGATGCTTGATAGGGGAGGGGCCACATCATGTCAAGGGCAGGGTTAACCAACAGATTTAGCATCAGCCCCTGAGCAGACTGCTCATTGGACGGAGTGGGTGCCCTGTCTGGGCAGTAACCTAACCTCTGGAGTGTGGTATCCTCACAGCTCTAGCAAGGAAGTGGGTTACCGCCTTCCCATCCCCCCCCCTCCCTCACATTCCAAGCCAAAGTCTGGGGCATGGGGGGCGGGGGAAGAGGTGCACTTCTGTGCCCCACCGCATTCACACAGTTGGAGTAGTAGGCAACAGGATTTCTGCACCCACCCGCACTCGGGGCTGACTCAGCCATAAAGGCGAGGAAGGCAGGCATCTAGGACGGTGAATGTAAAATGGGCAGCAGTTTTCAAAATGACAACCCTCTTACTTTTGCAGCACTAGGACGGAGGGTGTGAGGCAGGGAAATGGGGGTGGGGATCAATGGGGTGGGGAGGCTGTGGTCATGAGGTGAGAACCACAGAGTCAGGGTGGGTGGTGGTCGAGCATGCAGGGATAGGGAGACAAGGGAGGCAAGGCAAGGGTTTAGCTGAGCAGGCAGTGGAGTGAGGCCCAGCAGGCCTCTCAAAGGGTTCTGTTAGTAGGTGGCTTTGCTTCCCTGCTCCGCCACTCTGGCCCTTGTCTAATGGGCACGGGTGCATGGGGGGATGGGTGGGTGGTGTGGTGAATGGGGTGGTGTTCCCATGGACCCCCACCCACCTCCACTCATGGGGCATCGGGCATTGGTGCCCATTACTCCGTTCGTGGGTGGTGAGCGGAGCGTGCACGCACCACCACCCACAGCGTTACCACGGGCACCCACCGATCCCCCCTGCACCCGCCACGGCATTCGCATCGGTGCCCCCCCCTCCATGCACATGTGTGCGGGGGAGGGGGGGCATCTGTGTGAAAACGGCCAATCTCAGGTAAGCCACTGGTGCCCCATCCCAGTGTGTCCAGCACCTCACTCCAGTGACCCTATGAGAGCCAGTGTAACTTAGGCCACTTTCAGACATGTCCCCCCCAGCGCGTATGTGGGCTGCAGTGGGGAATGCGCAGCCCGTATATGCGCGGGGATCGGCCACTCTGGAAGCCCCCCACCCCCGCACGGCTTTGCCGGCAAACATGAACAGGATGCAGAGCAGGAAATTGAGCTCTGCATCTCTGCCAGCAAAGCCGCGCACGGGGTGGGTGGGTGGGCTGTGCTTTCAGACCGGCCAACCCCTGCGCATATTCAGGCTGCGCATTCCCCCCTGCAGCCCGCATATGCGCTGGGGGGGGGGGCATGTCTGAAAGTGGCCTTAGTGGAGTGGTATTAAGCGGAGACCAGGGTCAACTCCTGTCCTAGCCATAAACATTGGGTGGCCTTGGGCCAGTCACATCTCTCAGCAGATTCAGATCCCCATCTGTAAAAATAAAATAAAAATGGGAATATAATAACCTTCCTCTCTGAGGAAAACGATTAAAGAAAACAATCTTCCCTAACCCAACGGCAGCCTGGCTGGAGTGCAGGCCAGAGGTTCCCCACCTAGGGTTGCCACCTACGCAAATGTTTAAGGAACACTTGTGAAAAGTACGTGTTGTACAGCGGCACCAATGCATGCCCTGCAACATGTATTTTTCAAAAGTGTTCCTTAAGAATTTGCATAGGTGGCAACCTTATTTTGGCCTATGGGCGTGTTTGGTTAAATCCATGAAAAGTGGCAACCCTAGCTTGGGGGTCTCCTGACAAGAGGGAGAGGATGCAGTTAGAGGGGGGAAGACTGGCTCTCTCCACGGGGCAAGAGGGATGGAGATTGGTGCAAAAAGGATTCCTTCAGCTGCTTCATGCAACTGTCTGCAGACCAGCCTCTCTTAAGAAGCCCGAGGGGCTCAAGAGAGGTATGCAGTGTCCAAGGTTCTCTCCCATAAAAAGCCCTCTCTTGGATCTGCAAGGCCCCAGCCCCATATGTGCTAGTAATATTGTCTCCCAGCTTGCATAGCAGAGCTCTGATCAAGGGATCAGCTATCAAGAGAGCCTATCTCAGTGCCCCAGAGCCAAATCAGCAGAGGATTTTTCTCCCAGGCCCTCCCTCCACCTCCTCCCAAGTGTCACGTCCAATTGTCTAAACCACCAGCACAAACTAACTTGCTTTTCTGGAAGCTGGGTGCACAGAAAAGTTACAAGGATCATGATCCGGGTGGGTGCTGCAAATACCAGGAAGAACAAAGGGAAATGCAAGGGGCCGGGGGTAGGGGCTTGGGTTGGGCAGAGGGTGTGGGACCCCTGCTGATAATCCTCCCTCCTGAGAAGGGTGAATAGATCAAAATCTCAGAAATATAGGACACAATGCGGGGGGGGGGGGGGGGGGGGGGATCTGTGCAATAGGCTGGGTCATACTGGGGGCTATAGGGAGTAAAGGTCTCTAAGCTACCAGGTTGTACCAGGGTCCAATTTTGTTCTCAGCAGGCCTGCTTGTAGAATCCCCTCAGGTGCTGCCAGCAGGACACTGCGGCCCTGTGTCTGCCCTGCCCGATGGGCGGAACTATAAGGACCCCTGGGCACAGACCCTTGCATGAAGGAGGGAGAAATGGCTGATTGGCATGGTTGTTCTGTGCCCCCCCCCCCTTCTGCCCGGCAGACTCCAGAGCTGCTGCTCAAGAGAAGCTAGGGGCCTGAACAGGCAACCAACCAGGACTAACCCCACTTGCTCAGTACTAAGTGAAAGAAAGGTAAGGTTGCTACCTAGGCACATTTTAAAGGAACATTTATGAAAAATACAAGATGCAGGGCCTGCATTGGCACGATGCAGGCCCTGCAACATGTATTTTTCATAAGTGTTCCTTAAAAATGTGGCTAGGTGGCAACCTTACAGGAAGGTGAGGAAGTGATGCTGCAACAATTCTGTGGGTTGGGGTGCTGGCAGAAACCTCATTCACTGACAATTAAATAATTACTTACAGATCATTAGAGAATCACTATGCTTTATGCCTACCTGGCTGCATCTGAACCGGGAAGCTCCATGCATTTTGCAGAGGTGGAGCAGTATCCTTAGCCCCACCTTACAAACACTGGGGGGCATAGAGAGTTAAATGACTTGCCAGAAGGCAGCACAGAGATGGTGTGATCCTGAGTAGAGAGTGTTGGTGCTAGCACTTAGCACAGACGCAGGTCCCAACAGACCTGGCTTTAGCACTGGCAAAGTAGGTCAAAACTTATTTCATTTTGTTGCCCTCCTAAATTCACCACCCTAAGCTGTGCACAGAGGGGGCTGTCCTGGTGCTCCATTGATCAGCTGTTCAGTCCAGTCAGTGGGGAGCCAGCAGGGTTCCCCCTCCCACCCCACAAGCAGAAGCCCAGAAATTGAGAAGAGGCATATGAATGACAACTACTTTCTATAGTGCTACTAGGCATATACAGTGCTTTACAGTCAGGTCCCTGCCCAGTGGGCTTGCAATCAAAGATGTGTGAGGGGAACACAGGCACAAATTCTCATTTTTTAATAGATGGTGAACTGAGTTTGAGACTTGCCTGAGGCCACCCCAGTGAGTTTATGGCTAGGGGAGGATTTGAAGCCTGGTTTCCTAGATCCAAATCCAGAACCTCATCCACTAAACCATACTGGACCTCTATAACAGGCATATTCATAGCTTGCCCAGAGCAACAAGATTAGTAAAGCTAGCCTTGCGTCCCAATGCCCAATGTGCGCCATAGCACTTTCTGCTTGGAGGATCGGGCACTTTAAACTGATCCTGTGGCTAAGAAAAATATACCAGGCTGCCAAGGCAGAGGGCTCTTGTCTCCGAGCAAAGGGATGCTCTTCTAAGCAGCTCTGGTGAGATCAGCCAGAGAACACTGGGTTCCTTTTCCCAGGTGCCCCGTGCACAAAGACCTTGACTAATTGGAAGAAGCTCAGAGCGAAGCTACAACAGTAATTGGAACACAGCTCTGGTCTGGTAAGTGGCACTAACTGTAGCATTTTGGAATCTCAACTTTATTGCCTCATGATGGCTTTGTGGCTTTAATGAGCTGAGCTGAAACCTAAAAAGACATTGGGTTGTTTTTCTAACTGACACTTTTGCAGACCTCAGAAGGATTGTCTAGACTACAAGGACCGCAGACAGTCAGCCCTGCTGCTGCGATCTGACCACAACTTAGCAGTCAGAGCCAATCGGCAGGCTTTTGCTCAGGGCTGGCCCAAAGGGAGGGTGATGATCAGGGCAACGGGCACAAATATTTTTTGTGGGGGAGGCAAAGCTTTCTGGATGCTTCTGAACACTGGGGGTGTGGCAGCTGCTGCTGAGTTTTGGCAACCCATCTTGAAACACTGGTGAAGGGGACGTGTGATGGATCACCTTCAGTCCTTACAGGGTGAGAGCCTGAGTTTGTGACAGTGCAAGGCATAGCCGGAAGGGTCACAAGTACAAGGACCTACATCTAAAGGAGGCCACCACTAGGAGTTTTCAGGGGTGATAAAATCTATCCCCCCCTCTTGGTCATTCATAGGTGTGACTCGAACCAGAAAGCTGGGATGGGGGTAGGGTGGCCAGATATGCAAATTTTAGAGGACACATGAGAAATACAGGTAGCAGGGCTGCAGTGGCTCCAGTACAGCCCTGCAACCTGTATTTTTCATAAATGCCCTCTAGAATTTGCATATCTGGCCACCCTACCTCCATCCCAGCTTTCTGGTTCGAGTCACACCTATGAATGACCAAGAGGGTCTAGACCAGCACCCAGAGCTAGGACAGGGAATGCCCAGAGACTGGGACTCTTCTGAAGAAGATGATTCTGGGAAGGCTGTGGCTTTGGCCCAGAGAGGGCAAGACGCCTGGAAAGGATGGGGGTGAAGGGGCTCCCCTGGCCCCTTTCTGACCTGGCCATGCCCTCTTCAAAGTGCTGTGATGTCCCAATGCTGCAGGGGGCAGGCCTAGGTCAGAAAGCGGAGGAGAGAGCCGCTTTGCCAATCTGGCCTCTCACCTCGCCCCCACCACTCCCCGAAGGCCCAGTTTTTCCAGGTTATCAGGTACTCCTATGTCACCCAGAGAAATTGGGGCTTCCCCTGGAATCCATAGACTCCAAGCTGAAGCCCAGGGTCAAACGCAGAGTGGTGGTAACCCTAGCTATGGGCATGGACTCACATTCACTACATTTCCCCCATTGCTGCTAATGTTGCTGCCCCTGTTGGATACTGGGGAATGTAAACAACACCAGGCCCATTATTTTCTCTGCTTCCAAGGTAGGGTAGCCCTGCAGGGATAGGGTTGCCAGATATGCACATTTTCTAGGACACTTATGAAAAATACATGTTGCAGAATGCCAATGCAGGCCCTGCAACATGGATTTTTCATAAGTGTCCTGAAAAAAGTTGCATATCTGGCAACCCTATGCAGTGGGTCTCTGTTTTTACCAGGACAGGGTGCAGGACCCCCGCTAGGGTGGCCAGACCACCCCTTCAAAAGAGGACGCTTATGAAAATACATGGCGCAGGGCTGCACTGGAACCAATGCAGCCCTGCAACATGTATTTTTCATGTGTCCTCTTTTAAAGGGGTGGTATGGCCACCCTAGCCCCTACTCCCCCCCAACAGGACCCCAAATACGACCAACTCTAGGGCCCCCATGGAGGGGTGAAGTGACAGGGGAGAGGGACCACCAGGGCCCCTGCATTTTTATCTTTGGCTTGCGCCCCGCACATTCTGAGGCCTGCCCTGGGGAACATTGCCTAAATCAAAGGACACGTGTGGAGAGACCTGGGAATGCTGCTGTACTTTGTGAAATGGCCAGAGGACTTGAGTATGCAAAGATTTATGGCCCCTTCCAGCTCTGCTGTTAGAATGCCTCTGTCAGAGTCCACCTTGGCCCCTTTCCCTCCTCAGGCCTCCTTTGGGATCCACTAACTCTTAACCTTGTTCAAAAGGAGTCAAATGTCAACGTGTGGACAAGCCCGGAAAGTCGAGCTGCTGCTGAGTTCTCTTACCTTCTTCTCTTCGGGGGTGAGGGACTTGTAGCCAATGGGTCAAATGCAACCTGCTGCACCTCTTTCTTTCTTTCTTTCTTTCTTTCTTTTTATTCAGCTCCTTTCCAGTTCTTGGATCATCTGGCTCATGGATCCATTCCCTACCCTCAGGCACTGAAAAAACTGAGCTCAGGGGCAAGGGAGCAGAGATGCGGACATGCACTCAAGGGCAGGGGATGGATTCATGGCATAAATCTACGATCTGGATCCTCCTCTTCCCCCCCATCCTGAGCACACCCCTCAAATGCTTGTACCCCCGACTTCTATCTGGTCCCCAGAACTTGTACTCATTTTCCAAGTGGCCCATGGGACTAGGGTTGCCACCTGTGGTGGTGGTGTTTTACCTGACATTCCCATAGGCCAAAATGGAAGTGTCATGTAAAAAATGATCGGAGGTGACAACCCAACATGGGGGAGAAAAAGGTTCCCCATTCTTTTGCACTGCCAGCAATGGCAATCCTGAGAGGCAATTGATGTGCTTAGTGTCACCTAAAAAATTCCCTGAGCAACAGGGGATTTGCACAGACAGTGCGCCTCAGCTAATGGACAAGGCTCAAAGCATGAGACATTAGTGGATCTTGCTTAATCATTCTGGTGTTGATGCCTAGAAAGGCGCGGAACCCATCTCTTTCTCTCTGAGCTGCATTGGCTTGGCAGAGAGTTGACAGGAGTGAAAAACTGAGGCATGGGGGATGCCAATATATGTGACTCTGGATATTGATGGGGAGCAAAGATACTGGGTATTAAGGTGCCATTTGTATACTGGCACGTCGGCACAGGCACAGGCAAAAGCAAAATGCGGGGGCCCCATGGCCTCTCTTTCCAGAGCCCAACCCTTTAACAATTGGCAGATTGGTGTTTGATTACAAAAACAAAGACGTGTCAAGTTTTCACAACACACACACACACACACACACACATGCATTCTCTCTCCCTTTCACACACAAACTGACAGGAGGATTCAGGGATCGGTGATTTACTGAAAGTGGGGGAGGGCCCTGCAGGAAGCAGCCGTGGGTGGACTGGAGAGAGGCCTCCTCAGAAATAGTCCATTCTGGGGACTCAGGAGAGCTGGAGGGCTGGCCTCCTTCTGGGGCCCCCTCTAGCAATGGGGCCTGCTGGGCCATGGGTCCTACTGGCCCTGCTTAAGGCCAGCCCTGTCCATAGCAAGAGACCACCCAAGCTGAGCATAACCCTCCAGTCTCTCCTCATACGGCTTGTGTTCCAAACCCATTAGCATCTTTGTTACTCTCCTTTGCACCCTCTTCATCTTTTCTATGGGTGTAAACAGACAGAGGCAGAGGCTGCCTGCTCCCGGAGCTGCATCCACCCGCTTGCACCCCCTCTTTAAATGGACCCAGCAGTCTCGCCAGCCTTCGGTCTGCCCGCACAGTGCCCCCCCCCCCCAGGGTTGTGGGCAACTGGTTGCCTGGGGCTACAGCCAACCGGGAGTGGAGCTGCTGCGAGGGTCTGCCCCACAGACGTACACCAGCTCCCCTCCAGGCCAGTGCCCTGAGTTTGGCTGGCCCACTCTGCCGGCGGCGCTCTGGGATGTTCCAAAGTGCTGCCGGCAGGACTGCTGCAGAGCAGGCACAGTCTGTTCCGCCTGCACATCTGCCAGCTCTGCCGTTAGACGGACTGGCCAGCACAGGGATGAAGTGGGCTGGCATGGGCGGCAGCAGAGCTGCTGTCCCTCTAAAGGCACCCTGTGTCCAAGTAGCCCGGGAGACATTTCCCACACTGAGTCCTGAGCTTGGAGGGGCCCTGCTGGGGGAGCAGTAGCTGCTTTGGTGGCTGGAACAAATGCCCCAGCTGGCTGGGAGCCTGAGGGCTTTGCACATGGGGGCCCACAATTGCAAAGGGTTCCAAAGAACAGTGCTGTAGAAAGTCTATGCTGTCGAACAGAAACTGCCAGCTAATTGCCACTCGGTGGCTACAGTATCTCTATTCAGCACAGATGCAAGGATTTTTGCCACCCCGGGCAAACCCCTGCTCATGCGCCCCTCACCCAGCCAGCACACCTCACATGCAACCCACGCACATCTAGTGTGCAACACACATGCACACAGCCTGTTTCTTGGATACTGAGGGGCTGGCAGCCCTGTTTCCCAGCCTCCAATACAGCCACGGTGCTTACCAGTGGTGACGGTGGCAGCTGGGTTAGGGAAAGGAGAGGCACCCACTTCAACTGGCAGGAGAAGCAGCAGCGGCAGCTGGATTGGGGGTAGGAGAGACGGCAGCGGAAGCTGGATTGGGAGCAGAGCCACCTACGAGGCGCCTCTCCCACCCCAGTCCAGTGCAGAACGTATTGCCAAGACCACCTGGGGCAGCAAGTTGAAGGGGGCCCCTTTCCCATTCCATCCAGTGCAGAGCTTATCGCCAGTGGCGGTGGCAGGGCAGTTGGATCGGGAGCAGGAGAGCTGCCCCCTTCAAGCTGGCACCCTAGGCAGCTGCCTGAGCTGCCTAATGGTAGAACCAACCCTGTCTCTATTTAACCCACAGTCAAGGAAGGAAAGCATGTTGCTTAGTGACCAAAACTACCTCCCGCACTGCTTTCCAGCTGAGTATTTACCAACAAATGCACAAATCTCTCCTAGCACACAGGCCTGCACGAGGCAAGTGTATGGAAGTCCTGAGACTGAATGCCCATTCACAGTTTCTACTGCACATTAATAACCCCCCCACACACACACACTTGGCCACCTCTAGATTGTCATTTTTGCCCAGCAACCCTGGGAGGCATAGCCTTTTTAATTTCCATTTTATAGATGTGGGAACTGAGGCTGAGAGATATGACTTAACCAAGGCTATCCCGTGAGTTTGTGGCTAAATTAGGATTTGAACCTTGGTTTCAGATCCTCATTCACTAGGCTACACTGGATCTGCAGCTAGTGGTTTGGACAATACTAACATATGCCAATGGTTTCCAAAATTATGAGCCTATTTTCAGAGTTCAGCATAATCCCACAACCCCAGATGAGACTAACAAAGACAGACATGGGAAGCATATCAAATACCCATCTGCTGAGGACGTGACTCCAGTTGGGATTCTGACCCCCCACCCCCCTAGTTTGAAGCCTCTGGCATATGCAGAACCTGATATCAGGGCTGGGCGGTGCTTCTCTCTGCCCTAGGTGCGGTTGTGATGTGGATTGCTGCATTCCTCATCTACATGTCACATTTACAGAGAGACTGACAGACTGGGGAGACCAGGAACCTCAATAAAAACTATCAGGGCAGGCTGGGGGAAGCTGATGTTAAGCAGCAAGTGGAGGCCGTGGTGGATCAACACGGGGCCCCGCGCCCAACCAAATAAAGGGTTGCAGGTAAACTTCAGTAGAGATGGGACTTTGGGTGTTTTCAGATGTGATGGTGGCCAGCTTTGCCACAGTATTCCCCACCTTGGCATGTCGTTCACTGTCACGTTTAAAAGCGGCTGCATTCTGGGTGCCAGATGTTGGCACAGGATAGATCCCCGGGCTGTGACTCAGGGCAAATCCCCGAGTCACAGGCCCAGGCTAGCCCCCGCCATAGTCCGGATCCAACCACCAGACCTGGAGTAAAGTGGACTTTCATGTCTGAAAATCTGCTTTACTTACCGCGGTCCGGAGTGGTGGGGGGTGGGCACCACGATGGCCATCGTTGGCCACCATGACTGCCCGCCAGTTGGGAGGTGGACCGCTGCATGCAGTGCGGGCATGGGGCTAGGTAGATGCACGTCCGTGCATATCCCCTCCCCCCTCTGCGACCTGGCTGCCATCATGTTTATTCGGCAGCCGGGCTGATTCCCGACTGGAGTGACAGCTTCCACCACCACCTGGTTAAGTCTGTGATGGCAGGGGAGCCGTCATGTTTGAAAGCACCCGCTGAGAGGCAGCCCAGCTAACCACCAGGCCACCTTTGTACTGCTATTTAGGCAGCTTTCACACAGGCAGGACACCTCAGGCCAGCAAGAGGGACAGTGACCCTGAGCTTACATAGACGAGGGGAAAATTCATACAGGGCACAGCAGAAGTCCCCTTCGCCGCCGCAATGGCGGCGACGGGGTAATTGTCCCGCCCCCTCCATGAGAGGGGGGAGACGGGACAGAGGTTTGCGGCGGAGCGCGTTAGAGTGCTCTGGCCAGAGGTCTGTTGCTAGGCAGACTGGCGCGTGGGC
>QEPC01013087.1:370567-402865 GCA_003113815.1 Sphenodon punctatus | reverse complement strand
CAGAGCACTCCAGCAGCCCTGCCTTCCTGATAGGCCCTAGAGCTTCTGCTGTCTTTAGCCAACTCCCTGTGTGTCTGGGGAGAAGAACAGTCGAGCACTGTGGGTAGTGAGGACGGGAGCAACCATACTGTGTGAGTGTGTTAACCAATGAGACGCTAGCCCACACCAGGTGGGGGTCCTCCTGCCCGTTTATTAGGTGTTCACCCCCACCGGCCACGTGGCCCCACCGGACCTGCAGCCCCCACTCACAGTGGGGGTCTCGGGGAATGTGGAACCTGTGGGCTAGTGTGTGACCACGTGCCTGCGTCCTGTCAATTAGGTTGTGTGCAGTGCCTCCACGCATACAGATCCGCCAGTATCATAGAGTCAGTCGAATCCTAGCGCGTCCCAGGAGTGGCCGCTTCCTGCCCCTCTCTTTGCTCTCGTTGGCGCTGCCGGCGGGGGCTGCCTGCAAGCGCATGGAATACATGCAGGGGGCTGCACATTTATTAGGCTGGAAATGCTGAGTGAGGGGGGCTGCATGGACTGAACCCAGGCTCCATCAGGCTATCCTCTCATTTGTTAACCCCCCTTGTGTTGTAATAGGGCTGTGAGGTGAGAAGGCAGGATTGGGCCTGCAAAACAGAGGGGGGGGAGGGGGAGAGAAGTATTTCAACTAGGCAGGTACTTTTTCTGGTCAGGACAGAGGACAAGTTAACAGCCCTTCAGCCAGGAGATAATGGGGTTAATAAAGGAGGCTGGGATCTAGTGGAAGGGAGGGGGTAGAGGGGCATGGGGCAGAGTATATGGTGATTTTTTTGTGCCCAAGAATGTTTATACCTCTGATTTCAAGAGATAATGCCCCGTAGGCTGGCTAGAAGATGAGTGGCACAATAGGAGAATGCAAAAGGTGCAGAGATAATAAATCATGGATTTAAAAAGCTTCCATTTTATTGGAACCAAAAATGTTTAAGGAATGCCTTTTGTGTGCTAAAGAACAAGCAAATCCCTGCACGTGTGTGAACTCCTGCTGCGTCACCTGGGATCCATTCCCTCAGGGAACACAGCCTCTTGATGACAGGGACGTGTGTGGGAACACACGTGCCCCTAGATTTCATATCACCAGCTACAAAGGCACCAGAGAGAGGCTGCCTTAGGGCTTTTTTTCTGGGGAACACACCCATGTAAAGCACCCTCTTAACCACCAGGTGGCACCATGACACAGTTTGATATCCATAACATAACCTGAAATAACCTTCTATCTAGCCCATTTCCCATAGTTAATCCAGTTGTGTGACCTTCAAAGAGAACCTGGGGGGTTCCTAAAGCATAATTACAGAAAAGGACTCCTCTATGTAGGACTCACGTAGCAATACAAGGCTTGGCGTGGCTTGATGGGGGTTCTTGCCCTTTATTTCTCTGGGACAGCAGAATTTGTGGGGACAGGGGAAGGGAGAAATGTTCTATGGGCTTAGGGTGGCCAAATATGCAAATTTTAGAGGACACATGAGAAATACAGATTGCAGGGCTCCAATGGCATAAATGCAGCCCTGCAACCTGTATTTCTCAGAAGTGTCCTCTACAATTTGCTATCTGGCCACCCTATATGGGCTGCTTCAACCCTTCCCTGTTGGTGTCCAAAATGTTAGGCTGTGTTGTGCACTCTGGAGCCCCACAGGGCCTGTTTACACAACCTAGGGGCAACTTATTCTGGGTTAGTTTGCCTGGGAGTACCAGCCGTTCACGTGAGCAGCACTCTGACATGAGGGATAAATGGCGTAATTCAACGAGAGTATATAGTCACCCAAACAGTTAATGTGAGGTAACTCACATTACCTAAAGGGCTGCTGCAGAGTTCTGCCAGGGCAACGCCCTGGATCACTGTTGCCTGTGAGTGATCATGACTGGAGCTCATTATACAGCTTCTGGGGCCCCAGAGGCTGAAGGAAGTATCAGAACAACCTGACCCACCGCAGCCCATCCACCTGACCCTTTAGAAGTGGCTGGTTAGGATGGCGGCGTTCCCCTAGCGGAACTCTGGCAAACGACTTCCCCTCGGTAGTTTTCCCTTTTTTCTTCCCTCATGAGGAACATTCCTTTTTTGGCTTATCCTACACAAACATCTCCTCAGTACAGCAAGGGACAAGGGGCTCTTCTACTCATTATCTAACCAAGTGAATTCAACTTTAGCTCCCTTGCTCCTGCAGTTTTTACAATTTTCCACAGGAGAAATAAGAGGGGGGGGGGAAACATTCTAAAATTCAACCCCTCCAAAACACATGAACATTTTTGGTTTTGAGGAAAGGAAATAAAAAATTCCAGTCAAAGCAAAATACGGTTTTGTTCCAATTTGAAAATTTTGGTGGGAAAATATAGTAAAAAACTCCATAGTCCACTTAAAAAAAGAGATAGGTTATTTATTTATTAAATTGCTACCCCGCCCCTCCTGAAACAGCTTGGGGCGGCTCGAGGAGGTTATGACGAACCTCCAGTTTTGGCAGGAAAACGATGGGTCAAAACCCTTCAACCAGCTTTACCAGAGAAATTGGGAAGACTTGGATAAGACTGGGGGCTGGCAACATGAAGGGCTAAGCCACAGAATTGGGACACAGGTGTGTGTGAGGGAAAGGGGAGAAAATGTGGAGGAGGCTACTGGAGGGGGGCGGGCGCTGCTGAGAACATGAACACTTTCTTCTCTGCCTCACTGGGGTTGAGGAGCTTGGGACTTGGTGGGAGCATCGCTGAGGCCTGATCCTGCACTACTGAGCTTTACTATTGATTTCAGTGAGGACAGGGTTTAGCCCCGAGTCAGCGTGATCCCCCCCCACTTCCCTCCCCCCCTCCCAGCTCCCGCAAGCAGCTGACCATCTTGCTTGTGTCTGAAATTGATCCTTGAGCATCCCTGAATTGAATGCTAGGGTGAAAGAGTAAGGGGAGCCCCAGGTAATGGACGAAACATCCATGTGATTGTGGAATTTCAAGAGCTGGGACAGAGGGGTAGGAGGGAAGGGGGTGACAGGAACCCCAGAGGCTGAAGGAAGTCTCCTGAGAACAGCTTGACCCACCGCAGCCCATCCACCTGACCCTTTAGAAGCGGCTGGTTAGGATGGCGTTGCCCTGGCGGAACTCTGCAGCAACCTCCTCAAAAGTACGGCTCTTGGTCTCAGGCACACGGAAGCAGGTGTAGAGAAAGGCCATCAGCAAGAAGCCTGCGAAGATCAGGAAGACATAGGGGCCTACCAGATACTGCAAGGAGAAGAGAGAGGAAGAGATGAGGGAGATTGGAGTGGGGAGGAAGCCAGTTTGCTATGGAACCAGCCTCTTTATGTCTCAAGAACTTTATTACTCTGTCCTGCTCACTGTCTCTAGCTTTCTTTTTTCCTCACTCTCTGTCTCAAGTATGCCCAGCAGGGGACACTGTTGTCTCCTCTGAGGCATTCCAGACACACTGGATGAGAGGCCATGCAAACCCAAGAAACATTCAGAGCTGTGCCACACAGTGGGTGAACTCACACGTAACGCTGCTGGAATCCAATATCCATGGAAACTGTATAGTGAGTCCTGGGTCACTGTTACCTGTGAGTGATCATCTAGAGCTCATTATACAGCTTCCGTGGCCCCGGAGACATTGGATTCTAGCAATGTTATGTGTGAGTACACCCAAAGAGAGGAGGACACAAATTCAAGTAGTTTGCACTTGCTTTAGCACCTCAACTGGCACCCCCCTCCCCCCGCATATTGTGGCTGCGGGAGGGAATGCGCAGCCAGGATGTGCACAGGGACCGGCTAGTCTGAAAGCCACACACCCCACCCCACCCACGCTCTGCATCCCTGCGCATGTTTGCCGGCAAAGCCACGCATGCGGACAGTGGGAGGCTTTCAGACCGGCCGATCCCCATGCATATCCCAGCTGTGCATTCCCTCCCACAGCCAGAATATGCACAGGGGGGAAGGTCTGAAAGTGGCCTCAGTCCCTGCCCACTCCCAGTACAGAAGTTGCCTACTAAGGCTGTGAATTTGGATTTCGATAAAACCCAAATAAACCAGAAAAGGCCCGTTTTGGCTTCCATATTTGAAATATGAACACTAGCACTGTGTATTCAGGTTTTGAGTTAACCCATTTCCCCCAAAAATGTAATATCTAAGGTCTCAAACTGGATCCCCAAAACTGCAGCAGATATCCAGCTTGGAGCTGAGCTGCTCTCTCACCTGCCTGCTTGGGGAGTCTGTAGTGAACCCTCCCTACCTGCAGAGTCTCTCAGCCCCTGTCTCGGAACTGCACTCCAACACTGCAGCCAGGTCCAGACCAAGAGAGCCCAGCCTAATTCCCCCCCTTTCCAAACCAGTGAACCCCATATCTCATTCCCATCTAGGAATCCCACTTTTCACAAGCCCCTCTGAGCCAGAAACCACTCCCACAAGCCAGTGACACCCCCTAAGCCAGACTCATGCCCCAAGCCTCATCCCCCCACATGAGCCAGCCCATGTTCCATTCTATTTCTCCCCTCTCCCAAGCCAGTTGCATATATTGTTCTCCCTCAAGCTAGCGATCTCCTGGAGCCAGACCCATGTCCCGTTCCAACTTCCCTAAGCTAACAACCTCCCCACCAAGTTAGCCACCCTCCTCCAAGTACTCCCCCCTTTTTAGACTGGTAGCAGATTTAGCAACGGTTTTGACTTGCATTTTCCTTTCTTATAGACCTGTCAAACTGGCAGAGCCTCTCTGCACTTATGTGCTGAAATAAGCCATATGCAGGGACTTGTGTTCTCTGCATTTTCCATTGGCAATGGTGGGGAAAATGCAGTGAGCACAAGTAAAGATGCAAATTCAAACAAACACAAATACTAAGCACAAATACCCATGCGCAACTCTAATGCCTACTCATTGCCAGCCAGTCACTGGGCAGTAACAGGTATATCTGTCTCAGAACTTGGTGTGCTTACCATGGAAGAGGATGCAGTGGTTCCTGGAGGTGTGTGTCATGGAGGAACATGAGGCCTCACAGGAGAGATACTGAACTATAGGTCTAGCATATATGTAACGCTAAAGGTTAAACATGGATGTAATGTCAAGAACTGACAACTCAAGTCATGTAATCATGTAGTGTAAACTCCAGGAAGTGGAGACGTTTAAAGGATGTGAATTGACACCAGACAGAAATCCATTTAGGTGCAAATTAAGTTTGCCCGTGTGCCTACCTGCTGACTTTGCCTACGTGCTCTCAGGCTTTTCCCCAAGGCCGGAAAAGGCAAACAAAGACTTTGAAAAGGCTATTTAAGCAAATGGACAAGACAAAGAGGGGAGAACTCATCTCCATCTTGCCTGCCAGCAAGAAGACTGCTGGAACTATGGACTGAGAAGAAAGACACTGCTTTCTACCAACTAAGAGATTAGTGCCCAGTCATTCTACATCACTGACTGAGAATGTGCTTTCTGTAGGGTAAGCTTAATAGAGAGAGTCACCCAGTATAGAATAGGAATGCGTTATGTCACTTTTCATTTCTTTAGCCACTCTGTATCAACTGTTCTAGCTTACGTAATCAATAAACTTTCTTCTTATCTTTATTAAGAAGTGTCTGTGGTCTAACATTGGGAACACAAGCGAACCACTTGAGTTTTCAAACTCTTGCAAACCCAGAGAGAAAGAGTTTGTAAATGGGAAGCTTTCTGGACCTTGGGGTGGCAAAAGGATTCTCTCCCTCACAGAACTGGATCAAACAGAGAGAGAACTGGTTCAGGTGGGCTGTAAGTGTGGGAAATTGAGCTACAGAACCCAGGAAAGTGTGGTATTGGACCCACAAACCCATGACTGCACCTCAGCTGGGATGGGGACTTTCCTGCTGTTCCAGCCTAGTCTATATTGCCTCTGCCAGTGGAATTTTCTGGCACTGCCTCCAGCTTCTGAATATCCTATTCCAGCTAACCATGTCTGCTATGATACAGGTGTCTTGTGTCTATGGTTGCCAGATGCCCTTTATTTTAAGGGAGCACCTTTAATTTTAGAGCCCAACACAACATAATGCACATCCCTTATTTATTTACACAATGGACATCTCTTATTTTGAATACCAAGGCTCCATGGGACATTATGGACCTCTCTTATCTCAATATCCCTCAGCTCTGCAGTGTTCCTTATTTCTGAAATTTGGCTTTGGCAGCCCCACCACTGCCTTGCATTCCAGATTGGCATCAGTGCTTGGCTTGTAGCAAACCAACCAGCAGGTGGGCCCCTGGCACCAGCACAGGCTGAGGCTTCTATGAATGGGTCCATACTGGAGTGGGAGGGTTCAATCCAGACCTCATTTAAGTCCTAGCTCACTAACATGCCAACTTGAGCCCCTTTGCCCTCCTGCTGCATTTTGGGAATGGGGTTGAAAACCCAGCAACCTAAATACCCCAATTGGGACTTTCCTCAAGGAGCCAGACTGAATCTACTGCCACAAATATGCATAAACTCTGGGAGGGCTCCAGCTAAGGTTGCCACCTATGCAAATTTTTAAGGCACACTTATGAAAAATACATGTTGCAGGGCCTGCAACATGTATTTTTCATAAGTGTTCCTTAAAAATGTGCATAGGTGGCAACACTAGCTCCAGCTCAACTCTTTATGTGAGAAAAGTGCTGGTCCCCCTGAGAGCAGCCATTAAGGAATAGACTTTCCAGCACCTCAACCAGCCCTCCCCCAGGCCTGGCAAGCCTGTGGATGAGCAAGGTAGGCACTGCCTGAATTACAGGGGGCACCCAACCCCCCTACCTTTTTTGATGGCCCCTTTAGCTACCGGCTTTAGAAGGTTACAGGGAGGGCATGATTTCATTGAGGGCCCCCCTACTTTTCCCCTTATAATTCAAGCCCTGAGGGGTGGTTTAATTGTGTCCCAGAAGTAGCAAAAATAGTGGGGGCCAGGGACAGTATCAGAAAAATATGGTGGGTGTGTGAGACTCAGGTGAGGCCTGGGCCCCACCCCCAGACGCCCTGCCCTTCCCCACAATTTGCAGCCTTGTTCAGGTGGGTGGGGCTGGATGAACACCCATGCTGCTCAGCCTGGGGAGGACAGGGTTTCTGGGAGTGGGCCCCAGGCCTCACCTGTGTCAACCCCCCCCCCCAATATTTTTCTGGTTCTGCCCCTGGTCCCCACTCTTTTCTCTACTTCTGGGGCTGGGGGCCCCACAGTGACCCCCATTTTCACCAGGGCAGGGTGTGGGGTCCCCACTCCCTCCCAGTGTGCCCCCAAACCTGACCACCTCTAAGGCCTCGCGCAAAGGGTGTCCTCAAGGTACGGTTGCCATATATGCAAATTAGGTGCCAATGCAGGCCCTGCGACCTGTATTTTTCATATGTGTCCTGGAGAAATTTGCATATATGACAACCCTACCTCAAGGGGGTGGGGGGCCGCCAGGAGTTCTGTATTTTATCTTTGCCCTGGGCCCCACAAATTCTAAGGAGTAGCTCAGGCCCAGTGCAGCTAGGCTTTCCCCAGACAGCACCCAACGTGCTGTCACAATGCTCTGAAATCACAACGCTCTGTTAGGGGAGGGGGGAAGGCTGAGACTAAAGCATTTCCAACATGACTCTGCCCTCTACAGAGCACTGTATTCTCCACGGTGCATTGTAGGGGGCCCCCCGATGATTAGGAACCCTGGCCCAGTTTAAGCCCAGTCAAGCCCAGTCTAGTCCAATGTCCTGTCTCTGGCAGCAGCAGAACTGGACACCTCAGAGAAAGTACAGAAGCAGAGCAGTTATGGAGAGATCATCCCTTCTCATTCATTCTCAGAAACCAGAGATTATGGGGCACCATAAACATGAGGTGGGGCGCTGAGTTTTACTCAAGAGATGCTGTGTTTTGGCCTAGAGACTCCAGGCTCCAACGGAAGCCCCAGTGTCTCCAGATCAGCTAGGGGTGCCTGTGGCTCGTCTGGAAAAACAGGGCTTCTGGGGTGGCCATGTCAGAAAGGGTGCGCGCCATAGGGAATTTCCTGCCCTTTTCCTGACACAACCCTGCCCCTATGGAGTGCTGTGATGTCATGATGCATCACAAGGGCAGGATTACTTCAGAAAGGGGACATGATCGGTTTTTTGTCCCACCCCTTTCTGACATGGCCTCGCCTCCTGCAGAGTGTCATGATGTCAAGACACTCCATGAGAGGCAAGGTTATGGCAGAAAGGGGTGTGATAGCCCCTTGGCCCTGCCCCCCTCTGACATGGGCTGCTGTTAGATGTGCACGGCGCACACTCGGCAGAAAATCACGCCACGTGTAAAAATCCCATGTGCAGGGTTTAGACATGACATGGCGTGCATTAAAGCCGGTTGCGCGTTCTTTTAAAACCACAAATTAAATACCTTGATGTCAAGGTATTTAATTCGCGGTTTTAAAAGAACACGCAACCAGCTTTAACGCGCAAAATGTTGCATCTAAGCCCCGCATGCAGGATTTTTACACGTGGCGTGATTTTATGCCGAGTGTGCGCCATGCACGTCCCCTCTGGATTTCTCCCAGAAAATTGTGGCAACCCACCCATGAGGATGCATCACCCAAACAAGTTGTCTAATCGCCATTGACAGACCAACCTTCCATGAAGTTAACTAATCCCTTAAGTAGTAGCCTTGCTCTACTATTGGCCTTGGCAATATACCCTGGGAACAAGTTCCTGTGAAAAAGTACTCTTTTTTTGCTTTTGTTCCTTCTGTTTGCTCACTTCTTGTTTTCCTCTCCACCCTGCTGCCTGTTCATTTCAATCGGCATCACCTAATTTTTGTATTAGGAGAGGGTAAATAATAGCAGCTCTTGTTTGCATTCTCAGCACAGTATCGACCTCAGAAGAAGGGATTTACCTCACGCAATGCACCATAAAAAACATAGGGACACCATGTACTTCCACGGTTGCTCAGGATTGTACATGGAGCTATTGGCGGGGCGATTTCCACATAGGATACGGCCCTACAAACTTAACCCCTGTAGTTTTTCACAGGAACTTGTGTGTTACTGCCAGCTCCAAATAAAACTCTAATGTAAAGACAGCAGAAGTTATGGGGCTTGGGGACAAAGGGAGCAGTTGTCCTGGACATTTCATATGTGGAGGCCACATCATGGTGACTAGATCATGGGTTGTGGAAGAGGCAGGGAGCTAGATCCAGTCCTCTAGTCGCCCACTGGGTCCCAGTCATAGGCAGTGGGTGAAAAGGGGTGCCATCTCCCAACTCCCAATCTTGAAGAAGGCAGTTGAGGGATAGCTTTGATGGCCATGACCCACAGCCAGTCATTTTCCTCTGTCAGGCAAGCTGCTGGAGCAGAGAGGGGTTCTGCCCAGAGAGAAGGAAAACAACACAGCAGAGTAGCCAAAGTCTTTGTCCTAAGTTGTGTGTTTACCCTTGGGGCTTTTATTTGGTGTTGGGACTTTAATCTGGGAATGGGGGGGCTCCCAAATCCATTTCTCCAGCTCCTCCAAAAATTGCAGACTAGCCCTGGTAGCAGAAAGAGAGCACCTAGCCTCCTGCTTTGAATAATAGCCAATGCTACATCCAACGAGGCTAGACGAAGGCCTCTATTAGCTGGGAGCAGCTTAAAGCCTGCTAAAGACTCCCGCCCTGTAGCAGGGATGGTCCTAGAGTTTGCAGGCCCTGGGGTTTCAGAAGCAGGGTCGCTACAGGGGTGGGTGTGTGTCTGGAGTGATGAGAATCAATAGGGACAGGGACGATTGGGCCCTACAGGAAGCTCCTACATGGGTGCTGCTTCTGAGGAGCCCTGGGAAACACCACTGGTGCCACCACTGCTCCTGAGGCTCCCAGGGCCCTTCTGTTGCTGCTCTGTTGCTGGGGTCCCAGGATCTCCAGTGCTGCAAGCCTCAGGAGTGCCCCACAGGAAGCACCTGCCCCAGGAGCCTCCCACCCACACTGGGAGCTGCTTGCTCCAGCTGCTACTGCTGCTGGGACTCCCTCCCAGATGCTTCCTGAAGGGCTCTAAAAAACCATGGGGCCTAGGGCCACTGCTCCACCCGCCCAACCCTGCCTGGTAGCCACACTAGTGTAAAATGGATATAAAATGTCTTTGGGATCAGCACCGTTTTAAACTCGCTTTGCGCCATGCAAATGGCAATCTGAGGAGCAGGGCAGTGCTGAATCAAGCCCAACATCTCAGTAGCTTTATTGACAGGAGAATGTGGCTGTTGAATCAGTGTTGATAATGCCTCAGGCGTCTGTGTCCAGGGCATGTTTTACATTGTTGCTGTGTTGCATTATAGCATGAGTCTGCCTTGCATCACCATGCAGCTCTGACTCACTGCTTGCTCTGCTGCCCGCTGCTGGGCATGCCTCCCTGCTGTCAGTTTGTTCAGTGGAAAATCCATGTCTGTTGCTCATAGCAAGGAGCTTTCTAGTACAGGAGAATCACAGAACTGTAGGGCTGTAATTATCTAGTCCGGTCTTCCTCTCCAGAGTAGGCTGCCCGAGACCAGGGATGGGGAATGTCAGGTCCAGGGACCAAATGAGGCCCATGACGAGTTTTTATGTAGCCCCTTCCCAGTTCCTGGATCTGGCCCCTGGACTAGTTCCTACCTCTAACCACTGAAAACCTGAGCTCAGGTTAATGGAGCAGAGCTGAGGGCATGCACATAAGGATAGGGGACAGATTCATGGCACAGATCCATAATCCAAGTCCTTTTCTTGAGCACACCCCTTATACAGCCCTGCCCTCAGCTTCTATGTGGCCCTTGAAGCTTGTACTGATTTTCAAACTCGTCCCTGCGAGGGAAAAGGTTCCCCACCTCTGCCCTAGAGCTATGGCAGAGGTAGGGAACCTCCAGTCAGTGGGCCAAATCCGGCTATGGCTTCTTTACAATGTTTGGATCTGGCCTATAGATCCAGTCTCTACCTTCAAACACTGAAAGAGCAAGCTCAGGAGAAGGGAGTGGAGAGAAGGGCATGCACTCGAGGAGAGGGGATGGATCTAGGCCATAAGTCAAGGGTGCCAAATTTCTCTCAAGAGCTGCATATCAAAGTCTTCATCTTCGTACGGCTGAGAGCCACAAGACACACGTGTCTCTACACACACACCCTTCCTGCTTTGTGATTGGCTGATGAAGCCAGTTGTAGCCACAGAGAGTGCTTTTATACTAGCAGGTCGCTGTCGTGTGACCCGCTCACGCAATTTTTCAAAATCTCACGAGTCGGGATTCTACGTGACGACGGACGTGATCACATGCATTCAAGGCGGCCACGTGTTGTTGTTTGCCAACTACAAACTAAATACCTCCCACATCGACTGCGACCCGCTCATATAAAAGCAGCCAGAGATTCTGAGGATTTTGAAACTCGGTGCCAAGAAACAGGACTACTAAGGGAGTGTGGCACCTGGGATCAGCCCCGGCCAAGAACCAGACTTGAACTGCCCAAGAGCTGCACAAAGCTCCTAAGACACAGTTTGGCCAACCCGGCACACATTCATGATCGGAACCCTCTGCTTCCTGCCAACAACCTGAACACACCCCTTAAGCCAGGGGCGGTGTGCATTGCAGGGCACCAGGGGCATAACCCTTCCTGGCCTGATCCCCCTCAGCACACTCTTCAGGCTTTTAAAAAGAAAGAAAAACAAAAACAAAAAGAAAAAACCTTACAGGCACCGGGGTGTGTGTGCAGCAACCCACTCCAGACTTGCTCCGATTCCTCCAGTTCAGCAATCAGCTGTTGTTGTGCCTCCCTGGACACACATGCAGGCAAGAGCTGAGGGGATGGGGGCCAGTGTCTCCTCCTGAGCCTTCTCTAAGGAGTCCCTTAAGGGACAAAACTTTACAAAAGCTATTTGGGCAGCTGGGCTTAGAGCCCATGCTGCCTGAATGGGGAAAAACACTTTGCTTTTTCCACTAGTGGGGGCAGTGTTCCAAAGAGCCCTATGGGCTGCTTTGGAAGACTCTGTCTGGACTGGAGATTCAAACGCCCAGGCAGTGTGTGCCTGTGCACAGCTGCTGTTGAGGGTGGGGTTAAAAGAGAGCTCTCCTCTTTTGGTGTGCTAGTGATCTGTGCCATTTTGGTGGAGAGTGCTGGCTGGCCTGGCTTGTTTGCAGCTTTGTTACCCCCCGGTGCTGCTGGACCTGAATCAGATGCATCTCCATTGGTGAGTTAGTTATTTTGCTGGGAAACACTAGTGAAAGGGGGGCTGCTTGGGGGGGGGAGATAATGGGGCTTTGGGGGGAGAGAATGGGGCTTCTGGGGGCTGCTTTTGGGGGGAGAGTGGAACTGCTTTTGGTGGGAGAGAATGGGGCTTCTGTGAGACTGATGAAAATGAGGCTGGGGTTAAGGGGGCTGCTAGGGAAAATGGGGCTTCAACAGAGCTGTAACAGTGAAACATGTTTTGAGGGACAAGTGGAATTCCTCGCTGTTGCTTTTGTGGTGTGCTAAGACTTCACATAACATGGTGCAGTTGGTTTAAGATCTGGTTTGCTTTTGCTTGTTCTGTGTTCGTGTTTGCACGTGCACTGCTAGTTTCCCCTGCTCCTCTCCCAAACCCCTCCAGCATGTGCAAAGGCTGTAGCCATTTTCTGGTGCCTCCACTGGTCATGGCTACTTTTGGTTAAAATTGGTCTCTTTCTTGGCTGTTTTTGACTTAAGCTGTCTGCTTTCTGTTTTACAGGTGGGGATCTAGGGGCTTGGATGGAAGGGTTTCTAATCTTTGCTGAAATGTTCCTTGCATTTTAAAGTGGCCCCACCCTTTGCAGTTTGGTGGGATGTTGTGGCAGGCTTTTTCACTAATAGCTAATCCTAGCATGAATGCTCCGTGTCTAGTTGCAGCAGAAACTACCTCTTACATTGCAACAAAGCTGTGTAGCATGTTTTGGGGGACAAGTGGAAATCCCCTTTGCTGCTTTTATGGTGTGCTAAGGACTGCACGTAACATTGTTGCCTTAAGATGGTTTGCTTTGCTTGCTCTGTGTTTGCATGATGCATTGCTGCTTTCCTTCTCCCCTCCCAAGCATGAGTAGAGAGGCCATTTTGTAAATTTGTGGGTCTACTGGTCGTGGCTACTCTTTTCTTAAAATGGTCCCTTCACTGTTTCACTGCTGCGCCCTGCTGGAAAGTAGTTTCTGGCCTCTCTGCTTGTGACTCTGTGATTTTGAGTATCTTGCATGGGGTTTTTGTTGAGAAACAGAAATGCATTGTTTAAATTTTGATGGGGCTGGTTTGGTGGCAACAGAGGCCTGTAACTGGCCAAATGTTTAAAAAAGGTCTGTGTGCTTGGACAGGCATTTGGCTTCCAGGGATACAGTGTAGGTACTGGGGTGCTGGTCTCAATAGGCCTGGTTTGGTGACAATGTAGCCCTGAAACTGGACAAACTTTTTTAAAAGGCCTGTTTGTTTGGAGAGGTATTTGGCTGCTGAGGATACAGTGTTGGTACTGGGGATGCTGGTTTGAATGGGGAGTGTTTGATTGCTATACAGGCCTGCAACTGCTCTCCTTGTGAACAGAGGAGAAAGTAGGTAGGAGCATGGCAGAAGAGAAGGCTGCAGACAACGAGACCCCTGTCCCCATCTCTTCCCCTTACTCTTCTCTTGCACCAAAACCAAACCCTTCCCTCCTACTCTCCTCTGTTGTCCTTCTCTTCCCTTTCATTCTCTTCTGAGAATGAAAAACCACCAGCTGCCATTGCCTTCTGAGAAGAGAATGAAAAGGATGCCATGAAAATCGAGGATTCAGGATAAAGGTAGGCGATGGCAATGTAATCTATTTTTGTAACCTGAAATGGTTAATTTGGATCCAGTGGGAAAGAGCGAGTGGATGGGACCCCAGTAAGAGGGCTCTCTATCCCCCAGTGGGAGTGCTTCACACAGCAGCAAGGAGTTCCCAGTGTTAACTAATGTAATGTCCATCCAATGTTAACCCTGGGAACTCCTTGCTGCTGGGTTAAGCCATGCCACTGGCCTACCACTGCCACTGGCTTCGCCCGTAGGTTCAACGCACTCACTGCCCCACCAGCCTCAAAAACCACCAGCCACCGCTGCTAAGCACCACAGAGCTTGTGCTGATTTTCAAAATGTCTTGTGAGAGGGAAAAGCTTCCCCAGCCCTGCCCTATAACGTCACACAGACAAATCACAAATGCTTGCCCAGTCTGTTTCTGAAAACACTAAACATCCAAAAAAGAGACTCCACAACCTCGCTAAGCAGTGTTAGGGAGTAGAACTCCTCTAATCTGGATTTCCCAGATTCAGATCCTTCTCTGTTCCAGACACGCTTTGTATGTTTCCTGCTACTTTCAGGGGGATATAAAGTATACCCAGAAGACAGATGCACTGATAGTGCTAACAGCTCATCTGCAGTTTGCACCCCCTGTATCAAGAAATCTTGAATATCCGAAGAAATAGCCTGTTTGCCTAGGTGTCTGAATATGGGAATTGATATTGTATTTTCCACTTAGGGCACTTTTAGACGAGACAAATTTGCACATGGTTGGTAAAAAAATGTACGTGTTTTCATGCTCGTTTAAACACCTAAACTGTTTTAAATGTGCATTTGCCATGATCATGTAAAAGTCAAAACCGTTTTGAATGTGGTTTTTAAATAATGCGCATTTTTAAAAACCGGTTTTGAGCCCCTTTGATGATCGGGGGGTGGGTGCCAAAACTGGTTTTAAAAAATGTGCATTATTTTAAAAACACATTCAAAACGGTTTGGGCTTTTACATGATCATGGCAAATGTGCATTTTAAATGGTTTATGTGTTTAAACGAGCATGAAAACACACACATTTTTTAACCGACCATGCACAAATTTGTCTCGTCTAAAAGCGGCCTTAGAGGCAGGAAATCTCTCTCCGTTTCACTAATTCCAGTGATTGCAAAGCTGCTCCTTCTTAATGGGTTTTCCACCTCCTCAGTATCTAGCTTACATCTGTAATTGCTGATTTCATGTTTGGTGAGAGTCTGGCTGGGTTTTGTACATCTCACTACAGTAGTTTCCTAGCAAGTAGTTCCAGAGCAGAGCTCAGGCTTTCATTTCTAGTATTTTCTCTCAAATGTTGGGGCAGCATAAACACTTACATTGAGGTTTGCTTAGCGTCTTGAGCATTCCTTCGTGAGCAGTCCTGCGGACAGGATGTGATGCTGGGGAGGCCTGGCAGTGATAGTATATGAATGGCATGTGGGTGATTATCAGATTTCTGTTTGGGGCCCCTTTAAGCCCTTTCCCATTGCAGACAGCCAAGAGCCTTGATCTGTGACCACAGGATATGAGTAACTCTCACTGAAGCTAACAGTGGAGGGGGTGTGTGTGATGTTACTCATAGCCTGATACCTGCCTTGGGGAGAGTTGCATAAAGCATACTCACTGATAACTTTCCCCCTCCTCTTTTATCTCTCTCTAGAGCTCTCCCTGGGAGTCTGTAGCCCTGTAGTTGTAGTTCTCAAGCTGAGAGGCAGGCCGTTGAGGGGCTGCACAGCGTAAGAAGGACCCCCAGCTGGCAAACACGTAGCTCCACACTCTTACTGAGCTAGGGGTGAGTCTCCAAAATATATAATAGGGTGGCAAGGGGGAGAGAGTCCAAGAACAAGGGACACAGAAGGTGAAGGGTGGGAAGGGGGAGAGGCATGTGTGTGATGAGGGAGGGGCATCAATTACCACACACAAGTGGAAGTGGGGGTGTGGTTCAAAAGTTTGAAAACCATTGCTGTAGCCCTCCTGCAGCCGCATCTCTTACCAGGAGGGGAGGATAGAACATGGCTACCATGAATTTATTGAACCAGTTCCAGCTGCTGGCGAGCCCCATGGCTGTGGGCCGTGCCGATTGGCTGAAGAGCTCCGCTGTGATGTACCAAGATATGGGCCCAGGTCCTATCTCGTAGAAGGCTACCATGGAGAAAAGCGCAAAGACCAGGAAGTACTTTATCCAGGGGATATCACCCTGCGTTCAGAAATAGAGACAGACAGAGGTAAGGTATAGCAAGAAGAGGATGACCAGCAGAGCAGAGTCCCACCCCTACCCCGAAACTATGCTTCATGGCCATGTAAGATAGGACATAAACCTTAACCTCAGCTGCTAGGGCACATACAGCTGTCACTTTGTCAAGCTTATATAAATGTAACCCTTATACATTTTCTGGTGGTATTTTCCTACCCTGGGTGCACATCTCTTGCAAAAACTTGCAAGTTAGTGACTCTTCAAGTTTGCCCTTTTAGGACATTGTCACCTGGACCCAGGTACACAATATACTAAAAAAAAATTTGGTTAACATTAACCATTTCTTTAAAAAAAATTGTTGGGGGTGAACAAAAAACCCTGTCGCAAAAAACTACCTCAATACATTTTGCTATGGGGTATTTTTTGAACCCCAGGTTTTTCACCTGGGGTTAAAAAACTACCCCATTACATTTCATGTTAGTTTACACATTCCAGAAATGTCAGTGACGAGGACGGGGGTAGAAAAAACACCTCAAGACACAATTAGCATCAGTTTTTCCAACAGTATATAAGGGCTAAAGGGGTTTCTAGAGAGCTGCCATTCCTAAACGTTAAGAAATAGTGACACAAGGCCTCTCAAAATCACAAGATAGGCTTAAAAATCATGGGATTTTAAAAATAGATAAATTAATTAAATAAATTGTGTGTTCTTTTTCTTTGCCTCCTTGTTGCTCAGCTGCCAGGGCACGTACAGATGTCAGTTTGTCAAGCTTTTCTCCTCAGCCATGAGGTTGGGAGATTTTTTTTTTTTTTTTTTTTTTTTTTTTTTAAAATGAAGGCCAAAATTCTCACAATTTTATCTCCAGTTTTGTGATTTGAGGCTTTTGAAACTCCAAAGATGGCAAGAAAAGGCAGCTCTGCAAAAGCACAGACTTACCAGGGTGGCAGTGAAGAGAGTGAGGAAGACATTGCAGGAGGCCATCACAATCTGGCCAAACATGAGGAGAGTCCGCCGGCCTAGCCTCTCTATCAGGAAGATCTGAAAAGCAAAGAGAAGAGTTTCCCTAGATTTCGCACTCTACTATAACTCCAATTTTGTTCTGATGCTTTATTACAGCATTTGTACACCTGAATGTCATTATAAGGGAAGCAGGAGTAGAGATGCATCCTTTCCCCTTTTAGGGCAGAGGGGACATAAATGACTGCATCCCCTCCAAATTTAATTGGGGTGGATGGACTCTACCAATTTGCAGAGCTCACCCTGTTCCTGACCCCCCTCTCAATCTGCAGGGAGAACCCAGTGCCTTTAGCCCTCCCCAACTCCCTCTCATCTGCAGAGTACCATTAAGCTAGATGCCTGGGGAAGTTTTCTGTTAAAGGCAGTGCAGAACAAATTGACCTTTTCTGTCCTCCTCAACCCACTGTCCTCGAAAGCAACAGGGATTATGCTATTAGAAATTAGAAAGTGTGCTATTATAAAGTGTTAACTCATTTTCTTTGGATGCATGAAAGGGGTCATTGGTTGATCCCAGTGGGGTAGGGCACAAGTTGCCCCTAACTGATGTAGATTATAGCCCATCTATGGAACTTGCTTCCTCAGGAGGTTATAAGGCAAGTCAGATCCACCAGGGCTAGATGAAGGGTGTTTTTAAATGAGCAAGGCTTGAGGGGGTGGGGTGAGGGGGACTGTGGTCACGGAGTAGCACAGCTGTGGAGTAGCCACACACGTGGAGTGAGTGGGGAGGGATTCTAATGGGCAGTTCCCAGGGTGGCCACTACGGCCATGCAGGCAGCCTACATGTACTTCTGCTACGACGGACCGGCCCTGCAAAAAACTGATTTGGGCAGCTGTTTTCCATTTCCCCCCACACCTGGCAACATCCCTCGCCCCAAGCCCTACCCAACTGCTTGCCCTGTGTCATGACACAACACCACAGACACCATGGAAACATGAAGCCGCAGCAGCCAGTAACCTCTTCCTGCCCATGACCGGGGGAGCGACTGCAACTGCTGGCAGTCCTGGGCAACAATGGAGGTGCATACTGGGCAGGGCAGGCAGGAAGCTGCTGTCCAAGCTCCTATTCTCCATGGTGTTGGCTCTTCTTTTGTGCGTCACAAGCAGGATTTGTTGTGCTTTGAGCCAACAAATCTTCAAACCCCAAAGATGGCAAGAGACGGCAGCTTTGCAAAATCACAGACTTACCAGGGTGGCAGTGAAGGAAGTGAGGAAGACATTGCAGGAGGCCATCACAATCTGGCCAAACATGAGGAGAGTCTGCCGGCCTAGCCCCTAAGTTATTTCACGTGCATGTCTATTAAGAGCTTTCCAGAGAGTTCTTGGCAGGGCTGTGTGTGTGTGGGACTGGGAGGCGGCTGGCTGCAGACCTGTCTGCTGGCATGGGTGGGCACCCTGGTTCCTATGGGCAGGAGATGTGTGGACTTCTGTCCCCAGGCACATTTTTGCCTCCCCCCCCCCCCGGCGCACTCTGGATTTTTCAGCAGTGCTGCGTGGGTCATAGGAGCACGCATTCCCCCGCACCACCTTCACATGGGCGTTCGGATGAGTGGTTGATGGGTAGCCATGCGGGGTAGCATCTCATTTTAAAAACCCCTGAGAGTGCTGATCTTCAAAGGGATCATTTTACCAGAGCTTTCACATGCTTGAGGGCATGAACTGCTGAGTAGCTGGGGTTAGGCAGAAATTGCCACATTACTCATGCAAAATTTTGTTTAATTCTTTGAACTTTCCTAGGAAGTAACCAGTATTCAGCTCTGTTGGATACAGAGGATACCATACAACTTGGTCTATTGGTCTGTTCTGATATGGCAGGTGGGGCAGAAGCACAACTGGGGGTGCAAGGGGCTCCTCCACTTATCTGCCCCCACTGGTTGTGAGACCCCCTGCCCCCATCTTTCTGGTTGTGTCCCTGATGAGAGGATATTGGAATTGATATGGGGAGGGGGACCTTTTCGCTCCCAAGTACCACTTTGAAAATTAGTACAAGCTCCAAGGGCTTAAGGGGTGTGCTCAGAAAACAGGTGGGGTCCAGATCACGGATTTGTACCATGGATCTGTCCCCTATCCTTGTGTGTATGTCCTCATCTCTGTTCCCTTATCCTGAGCTCAGCCTTTCGGTGCTTGGGAGTACGAACTGGATCCAGGGGCCAGATTTAGGAACTGTAAAGGGGCCAAATAAAAAATAGCGGTGGGCTGCATTTGGCCCCCAGGCCTGAGGTCCCCCACCCCTGGAATAAATGGGCCAGGAGTATGTTTGATGTGGGAGGAGTCAGGATACTGGGCTGTAGAAGCGGAGTTGCTGCTACCTATGCAAATGTTTAAGGAACACCTTAGGCGCCAATGCAGGGCCTGCAACAGGTATCTTTCATAAGCGTTCCTTAAAAATCTGCACAGGTGGCAGCCCTGTGTACAAGCAAGCTAGCATGTGCCAGAGTGCTGGCAGTAAAGGACAAGTTGGAGATGAGATGCTGGGCTAGATAGACATGCTGGGCTAACTGGGCAGGAGATGAGGATTTCAGAGTGAACAGAGGGTTTATTTGGGCCTGGGATTGGGTTCTGGACTAGCTAGGCTGTTGGTCTCTTCCAGTGTGATCGGAGGCGTCCTACCAACATCAATGGGCATGGAGCGCCAGTTTCCCCTCTAGCTGCTGGCTAAGGTTCTGGCAGAGCAGGCAGTCTGTCTCCCCAGGAGAGGAGGAGGAGTGATCTCTGCTAAAGCCACTTACAGAAAACACTGTGAAGAGAATATTGACGGCCCCAACTCCCAGGGTGGTGTATGTGGGGTGGGAGATGCCAGCAAGCCGGAATATTTTGGTGGAGTAATTGATTAGCTGGAAGGCAAAGAAGGAGAAAAGGACAAAATAACTGGGTGAAAGTGTCCCCTCCCCTTCTTTTTCATCTGCAACAACGTTGCTTCTATTTGTCTCTGTGGTTCGTAACAATTCCCCTCCCTGGCCGTGATCCCAGCCCCCGTGGATGGCGTGTATGCACGCGTATGTCCACGGTTTCTGCAGGGTGCCTGCAGTGTGGCTCTGCGCTGTTTGCATGCCGCTGCATGCCCGTGCGCAGGCAATCCGTAGGGCATGGGTTCGAGCCCCCCCCCCCCCTCCGTCTGTCAGGGGTGGGAAACCTTTTTCACCCCGTGGGCTGCTTTTGAAAATGAGTAGAAGATCTGCAGGTGGGATAGGGATGGGGGAGGGAAGCACATAATGGGTGTGCTCAAGATGGGGGTTGGAAGAGGAGGGTCTAGATCACAGATCTGTGCCATAGATCCAGCCCCTAACTTTCAGTGCATGGCCTCCTCTCTACTCTCTACCCTTAGCTCATGCTCAGTGCTTAAGAGAAGGGAATTAGTGGGCCAGATCCAGGAATTGGGTAGGAGCCAAAGAAAAATGAGCCACAGGGGCCAGATTTAGCCCATAGGCTGGAGGTTCCCTACCCTAGGTGTACACTCCCAGCCCCCTTCTGTGTTCACCCCAGCTGCACGACTACCTAGAGCTCTCCCCTTCTCCACTTCGAATTCCCGATCACCCCTAACCCCAGCCATGCCCCCCTTTAGTGCCCTGTCCTTAGCCACTAGCCCCTCTCCTTGCTGGCAGTAGTTCTGGTCCCTCAGTGGCCACGTACAGCATTGAAACCTGACAGTTGGCTGCTGGCGTTGAGGATAAGAGCGATGAGGATGGGTTGCCTGTAGCTGGGGATGGTGAAAAGTCTCAGCATGGTGACGTCCAGCGCTCCCTTCAGGTTAGCAGCTTCTTCCCTCATCTCCTTGATTTCTTCCTGTACGTCCTGCGTGCCTCTCAGCCGCCGGAGTTCTGTAAGATACCAGGGAACAAGAAGAGCAACCCAAACAATAGAGACTGGTCCAGTAAAGGGTATTGTCCTCGCTGTTTTCTCTCGCATCCTTGGGACCAAACACAGCAACCCCTCTCAACATGGTTGTGGCAGTTGTCTCTGGAATGCTCCCTGGTTCTGAGGGACCCATTATTGCCTCTGCCTGAGGAGATCATGAGAATTTGATCAACAGCGCTCTACTTAAATCTCTCCCTCATTTCAAGCAGCAGCACCCATGGGAACTGCCCCTGCGATATCCTCTAGCAGTCCCCATCCCCCAACTTCTCCGCTGTGATCAACGGGAAGGACGTCCAGGTTAGGGATGGCTAGGCCTCAAGCTGGTAGAGTGGAGCCAGTCTTCCTCATCTCCGTCCCAGGGAGCACTGGACAGAACTGCCAAGCTGCCGCTCTAACCACTCCAAGCCCACCAGTTTTGGCTTGGGTCTGCTGTCGCTAGCTGGCCCCGATCATCGAGTGTATTGCCTATAAGGGCAGGGACCGCGTCTAATTCTATGTTCTGTACAGCACCAGGTCACAGTCTGGCGCTATATAAATGTTTATAATAATAATAATAATATAAGGCTACAAGCGTCCATAGCTATGAATAAGCCAGAAGATCAGAAATCTGACCATACAGGATCACTGTTCTGTCTAGTCTAGTATCCTGTCTCTGTTATGCCGTGAAGCATAAAGACTGGGTGAAAACTTATGTGACGGGAAGCCGCTGGCAACCTGGTCAGAATCGGGTCCGGCCGCAGAATAATGTTCACGCGGCCAGCTGGGCAAGGAGTTGCACGAATATGCAGTCAGCTGGCTGAGCCCCCACGCTGCACCCAGTGGTCCACCCCACCCCATCCCTATTGAGTACCCATGGTGCCCAATGACAGCACCATGACCGGCTGCCATGGGAGGCCTCTCTGGACCAGGCTGGGAACAGCAGGCTACCACACATGATAGCTCGCTTCGGCCCAGTGAGGTGGGCCGTTTCCCAGCTGTGTTGGTGGCTAACCCGGGACTGCGACCGCAGAGTTCTCCAGCATCACAGCCTGGGCTAGCCGCCAACATGACTGGAAAAACTTCAGGCCAAACATCTGGATTGCCCCCAACAAACGTGACAGTGGCCTGTGGGCCATAGTGGACCACCGTCACATTTGTTAACACCCAGAGATAAACCTTGTAGAATATGCTATTGGGAATTATCCTGTATTGTCTTTCCATCTCGGCTGCCTCTAAGGATGGGGGTGTGGGCGGGGATGCATTTTGTGTTACCTTTGACAGCTAGTTCATCTTCCTGGCGATTGATGAGGAGATAGCGGGGACTCTCAGGGCAAAAGGGGAGTGTGAGGTACTGGATGATGGCTGGTATGACAGACAAGGACAGCATGAGTGGCCACCGTAGGGGAGTACCCAGAGTGCTCTCCAGACTCATGATCTGAAACCAAGAGACAGGGAGAAGATATACAGGGGGCGTTAACTTATACCTGTAGGAAGAGAGAGGCAACAGCTGTCTCTGTCCTGACAATGCTTCACTTTATTGTTGGCAGTGGGGATGAGGGACTAACCCTTCCACCTGCCTGGCCAAGAGGGGAGAATTTATGCTGCTAGGGATGCCAGCTGTGTTCGGTTTCAGCCACACATGCTAGTGAGGGCACCTTTTTCTGAGGTATTCTTTGGGTCACAAAACACAAAATGTGGGATGGGTGGTCACTCAATTGGATGCCAGGCCAAGATAGACATGCCACATGCCCTTCCTTATAATGTGAGCATTTCCTGCACTCACTCACACACCCCACACGTGCTTCCTTTGTTGATTCACACACGCCATACATGTTCCCTAAGTGTGAGACTCACACATGCCACACGCACTCCCTGCGCTCACTCTCACACACGTTTCCGCAGCGTGAGACTCACACATGCCATACGCACTCCCTGCGCTCACTCACTCTCTCACACGTTTCCGCCTGTCTCTTATACACATCTAGATGTGTATAAGAGACAGGACATACGCACTCCCTGTGCTCCCTCACATGTGTGACATGCGTGTGTGGTGTGGCAGCTGCTGCTGTGCTGGATACCCCCCATTTTCCAGCCACTCCACCGGCAAGTGAAGAGACAAAGGTGCACATACAGAAAGGTGGGAGGCAAGCGCTAGTATTTGGATTCATCAGCTGTCAGCCAGATGGGCAGCAACTTAACTTTCAAAGTGCCTGCTGGAGGTGACTAGGGCTTGCACTGGTGGTGGAGCAATTCAAAGCAGGACATGATAGCACAAAACTGGCTTCTTTGTGTCTCTCTCCTAGAAAAGGTGGGAGAGGCAGTCAGCCTACCATAGGTTGGTGAGGACATTCATGTCCTAGCCCCCTTTAGGGCCCATGAATCCTAGACCCTAATGCACCCCCAGCTCATAGGAGTGCCACTGTATCTCTTAGCCATGTTGAATAGAGTCTGTTACGTTGGTGTGGAAGGACTGAAGGCCCGTGTCCAATGTAGTAACCTTTACCTGCCCAATGAAGATGCCCAGTGTCTGAGAGAGCTGGTTCATGGTGGAGAAAGCCCCACGCACTCTGGTTGGAGAGATCTCCTGGATGTACAAGGGGATGAGAGTCATGTTGAGGCCGCAGAAAAGCCCAATGAGGAAGCGCCCCACGATGAGCGCCTCCAAGGAGCCTGCCATTTTCGACATGGCCATGAACATCACAGCCATGAGGGAGAGAGAGTTGGAGATCAGAATGGAGTTGCGTCTGCCGGGGAAAGAGAGAGAGTGGGGAAAAGGGGGTGCTGGAGGGGACAGGTAGGCACAATGGCATTGATCCTGAAAATAACCTACCTTCCCCTGGCACAGGCCCTGAAAATACCCCCCATCCCCACAAAGGTCTTGTGGACAGTTGACACCATCCTGGTACATCTTGCGGGTGTGTTTGGCTCTGCCCAAGGCTCCAGAAATTCCACACTGCTGCGATCGTAGCCATTTTCATGGAATTTTGCATTTGTCCAAATTGTTGCAGAAATTGTCTGTCAGTGCTGAATTATAGTGTTATGAGCTAACCAGTGGGGGGCCAGCACTGTGAGCTGCGGGTATATATTCCATACAACGAAGGCTTGTGCTACAAGCTTCTGAAGAAAAGCAGCCCATGACTCCATCCTCCCCAAGGAAGGGAAAAGCTTCCCACTGTGATATTTTGTGAGTTGTTGTTTTTTAAAAAAATATGATGTTCAAAATTTATGGAATATCATGTTGAGAAATTCATTCGCATTTATAATATATTTTCATAAATTGCAGGATTTGGTTAATTTGCATAATTAACCAAATTGTTGTTTCTTGATTGCAGAATTTGAAACAAAAAATTTCAGAAAAGGAAGGGTCCTGGCTCTTCCCGTTCCTTAGCACTGTTGTTAGTGACAGTCCCTCAGCACATACCTCCCATAGTGATTTGCCACCACACCCACAGTGAGTGCTGATACGGTGGCCCCCAGGGCCAAGATGCTGACTGTGAATGACCAGACCATGGTGAGGTCATGAAGGGACATGGGCTCTTTGAACCGCTCCTTCCAGGTCTGGTTGAAGAACTCCTCAATCACCTGTGCGGGAGAAAAGCTAATCAGCCATCTTCTCCATAATACCTGGATGGCCTCCTCCACCCCAGTGGGCATCTTAGCATCAAGTGGAAGCTTCTCCTGAGAGAAACTACATGGAAGGAACTACATCGCTTAGGAGAGTTTAAAGCCAAAATTGGGCAAGGCTCTGGAGAACTGACTAGGGAAAATGATCACGGTGGGCATGTCCTTGTTGAGATAGATGAGGGAAGGGGAACCTCTGGTCTGTGGGCTGAATATGGCCAACAGCTTGTTTTCTTTGGCCCCTTTCCTATTCTGGGCTCCAGTCCATGGATCCCGTCCCTTAAAGGTGCACATATAGAAGGAATAGAGCCAAGTTGATGGGAGAGGCTAGATCTATGAGCAAAATCTTTGATCTGGATCCTCCTGCCTTCAGTCGTTCCCAGTGAGACCACGCAGTCCCTATTTAGCCTATAGGCCAGTGGCCAGTTGGCCCAGTTATTTTCAAAGTGGCCGGTAGCAGAAAAAGGCTACCTGCCTCTGAGATAGAATAACACTGTTCCTTTAAAAAATGACTGCCTAAGACAGGTGGAGAACTTCCCGCCCTTATGCCAAATTCAGCCCATGGCTGGTCTTTATCTGGCTTGCAGATCTAGACTCTATTCTCAGGCATTGAAAGAGTACAGGAAAAGGGAGCAGAGATGAGGGCATGCACTCAAAGACAGGGAATGGATCCATAGCATAGATCCATAGGCTAGGTCCTCCTCTTCCTTCCCCTGTCTTGAACATAGCAGTGTTAAGCACCTCACCTCCTATCTGGCCCATAGCACTCGAATTTTCAAAGTGGCCCCTGGAAGAATAAGGTTCCTCACCCCTGGCAAGGTCAATGCCACTGAAGAGTGTAACATCCCATTGGCTCAGGGCAATTTTCCATGTACCATCTTCCAGGTAAGGAGCAACCATCACGTAATGGCCTGGGTTTCACACATGCATTGCACTGAGTGAATGCATGATGAGCAGCTATTTTTGTAGCCCTGCCCTGCCTGCACTTGTATCTGTAGGTAATATCCCAGGATACACTGCTCCTGAACAAAAAGCTGGGTAGAACACTCCACTGGTGCCTCTCCCTCTCCTGTTTTCATTATAGTCATTGGTGTTGGTATATGCAACATCCATAAGTTAAACTTACTGTATTAAGAACAGTAATTGACTATAGAACCACCAGATGGTTCTGCTAAGTTTATGTGTACATGGAAGGGGGATGGGGTTTTGCAGTTGAATTCCTTTGTGTAACCACTTCTTCCCTTCTCTCTCTTTGTCTCAGTCTCCATTTTGTCTTACTACTAGTTAGATGCAACTAAGGATCTGTGCCTGAGAAAGCTTAAGTAAAGTTCTGTTTTTAAACCTTCAGCTGCATTTGTCCTTACTGATTGCGAATCAGTTATTACTCTGCAACAGGTTATGGGCCCAGACCTCTTCAGAACAGCCCAGAACAACTCTAAAGACTGGAAGTGAGCTGAAAGGAAAAGAGGCCCAAAGGAAACTCCCAGAGGAGGCCTACTAACTGTAAGTGAGCAGAAGAACCAGAATCCCAATCTGAGGGGAGGGAAGCAAGCATGGCCAGCAGCTCTGAATTAAAGCTTTCAGTCTGCAAGCTGAATAACACAAACTACCAGTTGTGGAAATTCAAAATAGAAATGCTCCTATCCAAAGATGACCAGTGGGAGGTGATCACCACAGACAGACCTGCAGCAAACCCTGAGGTGTGGGACAGAAAGAACAGACAGGCAAAGGCAACCATAAGCCTGCTAGTAGAAGATGACCAGTTAATCCACATAAGGGAGGAGGCCACAGCAAAGGGCATGTGGAATGCACTGCAGAAGCTGCATGAAAGGACCAGCTTGAACAGTAAGCTGTTTCTCCTAAGGAAACTGTACCAGATGAGACTTGGTAAAGGGAAGGAGATGCAGGATCACATAAATTCAATGCTGGAAGTGGTAGCACAACTGCGAGGCATCGGTGAAGAGATAAAAGACAACCACGTGGCGGCCTTACTTCTCTGCAGCCTGCCTGAATCATACAGCGCCCTCATAAACGCCCTAGAGACAAGGCCTGAGGCAGAACTAACACTGGAATTTGTAAAAGGGAGACTCATGGATGAATTCCAGCGCAGGAAAGAAATCATGCAAGACAATCAGGAACAGGATAAGGAAACTGCCCTGAGAATTGCAGACAACAGATTGCACAAGAAGGAAACAAGGGCATGTTTTCGGTGCAAGAAAGAAGGACACCTAAAGAAAGACTGCTCCATATGGAAGGCAGAACAACAAAAGCGATCTCCACAAGTGTCTAAGCAAAGGGCCAAGGCTACAACCAGTGACACAACCACAGAACAGTGGAGAGGATGTTTTAGAGCAACACAGACCAACTCATCACAGGACTGGTGTGTCGACTCTGGAGCCACAAGTCACATGACCAGCGACAAGAGCTTTTTCACGGTACTGGACCCAAGCAACAAAGAAGAGATATACCTCGCTGATGGAAGCAGCATCACTGCAGAAGGTATTGGCGAAGGAATTCTAAGTTGCAACAAGCCACACGGAGGCACACTAGCAATACCGGTAAAGGATGTGCTGTATGTACCTGGCTTAGAGGGAGGACTCCTATCCGTTAAACGCCTAACAGAGAAAGGGCTCACCGTCAAGTTCCGGGGTAATGAATGCACAATCCAGAAGGGGACAAGGGTCCTAGCCAGAGCCTATGCAGATGAGCACCTGTATCGCTTGAGTGCAACCAAGGAACAAGCAAAACTCACTGCACATGAGCAACACAAGGACTGTATTCATCTGTGGCATCAATGCCTGGGTCACAGGCACCCAGAAAGTATAAAGGAACTGCAAAGACAGCAGCTGACAAAAGACCTGATAGTAACAGCATGTCCCTTGACCATGAGATGTGAATGCTGTATCAAAGCTAAAGCCACCAGAGCAACGCTCCCCAAGGCAAGCCAGACAAGAACCTCCAAGCCACTTGACCTCATACACAGCGATGTGTGCAGCCCCATGAAAGTACCCACACCTGGAGGGAACAGATACATAGTGACATTCATAGATGACTACTCAAGATACACAGTCACATATCTCATGAAGTATAAGGATGAAGTACTTGAAAAATTAAAGGACTACATAACCATGACAAGCAACAGATTCCAATGCAAGCCGCTCGCACTCCGAACTGACAATGGAGGCGAACACACAGGAAAGAGAGTTGAAGACTTCCTGAGAGCCCACGAGATAGAGCACCAGAAGACGGTACCATACACGCCTGAGCAAAATGGGGTAGCTGAAAGAAAGAACAGAACCTTAACAGAAATGATCAGGTGCATGTTGACTGACTCCGAACTTCCGGAAAAGTATTGGGGCGAGGCAGTAGTTACGGCTACATATCTACCGAACCAACTCTACTCAAGAACAGCAAGTAAAACTTCGTATGAACTCTGATATGGAGAGAAACCTAGTGTGGGACACATCAAAGTGTTTGGATGTAAGGCATACGTGTACATTCCGGAAGAGAAATGCACCAAACTCCAAAACCGAGCTGTGGAAGGAATTCTTGTTGGATACAGCAAACACTCCAAAGGATACAGAATCCTCAGCCCACACAGGACTAACTATCAGCAACAGCATGACTTTCAAAGAAAACCCAAGCACCAGTATAATGTCCTTACAAGAATCCGGAGAAGAAGCATGTCCTGAATCAGAAGGAGAAGTGCGTCCTGAACAAATAGTTGAAATCAGCACAAGCTCAACTGAGATGCAGGAACAAACCAATCACCTACAGATGTTGAAATCAGAAGATCGACCAGGGAAAATAAAGGCAAACCGCCCACCCGCCTGTCCTCCAAAGCAAGTACTGACAGACTGTCTGAGCCATCAACATGGGAAGATGTCTTGCAATCGTCAGAAGGGGAACATAACAAATGGACAAAGGCAGCTACAGAAGACATGGTAGCAGATGCCCTTTAGCAGGAGAGCACCACCGAAAGCTACTAAGTAAAATGGGTTTAGTAGGTTAACTTCTGTCTGTTGAGAAGGGGTGTTGGTGTATGCAACATCCATAAGTTAAAGTTACTGTATTAAGAACAGTAATTTACTATAGAGCCACCAGATGGTGCTGCTACATTTATGTGTACATGGAAGGGAGATGGGGTTTTACAGTTGAATTCCTTTGTGTAACCACTCCTTCTTCCCTTCTCTCTCATTGTCTCAGTCTCCATTTTGTCTTACTACTAGTTAGATGTAACTAAGGATCTGTGTCTGAGAAAGCTTAAGTAAAGTTCTGTTTTTAAACCTTCAGCTGCATTTGTCCTTACTGATTGCGAATCAGTTATTACTCTGCAACAATTGGACAGCTTTTGGTTGTATTCATTAACATGTTACCTTGGCAGCGGGTTAGCCAATCACATACCCCATAGCCCCAGTTTAAACTGGGGATGAAAAACACACATTGAGTGTTTGCCTAGACAGTGATAGAGGTTTTGCATCGACAGTTAACAGCAGGTTTGGGCTGGTAGCTACCTTACATCTAACATGCAGATGGGGGCGGGGCTCAGAAATACTCTGGTAACTGGTGAGGGCATCCACGCATTAACATTTGTTCTACTGCAAGAGGGTTTAGTAAATAAACGTTTCTTCATCATGCATGTCCCACCGTGCTTGACATCATGTGGTAAAGCTTGGCACGGCAAGAGGAAGAGGATGGGTGGACTCAGCCCTGTAAATGCCTCCCCCATACTTGCTGCCCCTGCTTTGTTTCACGCTTCCTACCATCTGTGGGGCGTTGATGTTTCCTGTGTGGTATCCAATTTGCAGCGATCCCAGCACTGACGCTAACACCGAATTCACCAGGGTCCATGTGACTGGGTGCTGGGCAAGGGAAGAGATGTGAGGGCATCATCAGAAAATCAGGCAAGAAAGCAATGCATTCGAAAGACAGTCTGGGCATGAGCGCTAAGCAGGACCCCTGTGCTCACTCCTACTGCAAGCCTGGGGTGAGGGCAGGTGGGGGGGGCTGTTCCTGTTTCTCACTGCTCAGCTAATCAGCAGAGAACAGGAGTGCTGCGCTCACCAGCACTGCTGGCTCTGGCTTGGGCTTTGCAGTGTTGGGGTGAGCTCCTGCTGCACCCAGCCAGAATCTGAGGAAAGCCCCAGATGATCACCACCCTGTCCCACCTTCGTGAGTGGGCCAGCCCTGCTTAGGGCCTGTTTAGATTAAAGAAAAGGGAAGTATTTTAAGGCCACACCAAGGTTTGAACTAGGATCAAGTCAGATGCTATGGCATGGCCACATTGGCTTATCAGGCCTGTGTGGTAGAGGACACCAGTTACTATGGTCTCTGGCCCCACCCCCTACAAAGTACTGTGACATCATGGCCATGCTGAAAAGGGCCAGGGGGATGCTTTAGCCTTGCCTCCTTTCCCCATGGTCCTGCTCTTAACAGTGTTGAGATGTCACAACTCTGAAGGGAGGGGACAGGACGATCCAGACACATCAGGCACAGGCCTGGAAGAGCCTTGTGGCGTGAAGCCCAATACAGTCAGGATCAGGACCAGATTTCTGGCCAGAGCAGGGCTGTACCTCAGGGTCATTATTATTATTATTTATTTTATTATTAAGCATTTATATATCACCATCAGTGCAGTGTACCTGGTGCTTTACAACTGTTATTAATGGAGAAAGGTTCCTGCCCAGTGGGTTTAAAATCTAAGATTGACAAGGATGAGGGGAACACAGGTAGAGACAGACACACACATTCCCATTTTACAGATGAGAAACTGAGGCTGAGAGGTTATGACTTGCCCAAGGCCACCCAGGTAGTTCATGTCTAGGGCAGGATTCAAGTCCTGGCTTCCCAGGTTCAGGTCCAGCACTGGATGTGAATTTAATGCAGGTTAGTAAAACTGGGTTAAAGCTTCCCAGTAACCCCTCCTGATGTAGATTTAATGTTTATTCTCCAACACAGGAAAAAAACTGGATTAAAAACTGTACACATTGGAGGAAGGGGAGTTGCTCCTATTAATCCTTTTAGCTAGTCCCCATGGAATTCACTTTCCTAGCTATTGGGGTCGTGTTGGCAGGGGGAGGATAGACAATCAGGAGTCAGTCCCCATGTCTCACTCCTCCCCTGTCTTGGGATATTTGGGAGTTGAGAACAGAAGGACCCCTGATTTGACACTGATCCTGTTTAATGTGAGGTTGGTGGCTAATCCATCCAACATATGCCATCTATGATTTTATTTGGGATGGGGCCGCTGACCTCATATGCATTACTGAGACCTGGCTGGACGAGGCATCTGGGCCAGTATTGTCCCAAATGGTGCCAGCAGGGTACTCCATGTAGCATAAGCTGGGGCTGAGGGGGTAGGGGTAGTGGCCATGGTCTGTAAAGACACCTTGCCCTTTCAGAGGCATCTGGTGCCTAACTCATCCGATATAGACTGGTCCACCTTGTGCTCGATTTGGCTGTGGATAGATTGAGAATCCTCTTGGTGTACTGACCAAACAGCTGCACAGTTGATTCCCTGACTGCTCTAGCTCAGCTCGTCTTGGAGGTGGTGTTGAAATCACCTAGATTTATTGTCTTGGATTATTTCAACATACATGCTGAGACAGGCCTTTTAGGGGTAGAGCAGGAGTTCATGGCTACCATGGGCCTGTCTCAAATAATATCAGGCCCAACACATGAGGTGGAACACATGTTGGATTTGATGTTTTGCACCAGCCTGGAAACAGGTTCTGATTATCAGGGGTGTTGCTATAACACCATTGTCATGGTTGGATCATTACCTCCTGAAGGCCCAGATCCTGGTCCTCCTATGCCCTCGTGAGGGTGGTTGACTGGTTAGGTTGGTCCGCCCCCAGAGACTGATGGATCCAATTGGTTTCCAGAACTCTCTGGGGATACCCACTGACCTTGATGGCTGCTCTGTCAATGACCTGGTCACCTTGTGGAATGACATCTTGACCATAGCCATTGACACGTTGCACCCAGGTGTCCACTCCCACAGCTTCATCCGCACTGGTCCTCCTGGTATACTGAGGACCTGAGGCTGCTGAAGTGTGAGGGTAGGTGGTTAGAGCTCGCTGAAGCCTACCAAGATGGTTGAAGTGGAAGGGTAGGCAGTTAGAGTGCAGGTGGTGCTTGACTCACGCTGAAGTCTACCGATTGTGGCATAGATCGTTTTTGAAACACTTTGCCATGGCTTTCCTCTCCACTATCATAGCATCTGCAAAGTCCCATGCGGTGGAGCTGTTCCAGTTGGTGAGGGGCCTGGTTAACCCAGCCTGTCTCCACCAGGACTTGGAGTCATCTAGTGTCTGCTGTGACATTTTTATTAATTACTTTGTAGACAAAATTGCTTGTATTCACCACCACTTGGGTGCTGACATTTTTACTGCAGAGTCAGAGTTTGGGGTTATGGAAGCTCAGTCTTGTCTTGTATATTTGGATCGGTTTCAATTGGTATCGGCCACTGATGTAAGAGAAGTGCTTGGGGTGGTGAGGGCAACCAAACCGGTTGTGAATTAGATCCTTGCCTATCCTGGCTGGTGAAAGCCAGCCAGAAGACATTGGAGCCATTGTTGACAGGGGTTGTCAATGCCTCCCTATGGGAGGGTAGGGTGTGGGAAGCCCTTAAAACTACAGTGGTCCTGCTCCTACTTAAGAAACCATCTTTGGACGCTGACTCCCCAGCCAGCTATTAGCCTGTCTCTAACCTTCCCTTTTTTGGGAAGGTTATTGAATGGATGGTTTCCTGACAGCTCCAGGCCTACCTTAATGCTATTGGATTCCTGGACCCATTTGAGTCAGGTTTTCATCCTGGCTACAGCATGGAGTTGGTGCTTGTGGCTTTGGTTGATGATCTGCGCCTTGAGAAGGACAGGGGGAAATTCTACTTGTTGATCTTGTTAGCAGTGGCGGCCCTCGCCTGAGGGCACCTGGGGCAGTGCCCTGCCCCCACTCTCCCCCCC
>QEPC01013087.1:358524-369256 GCA_003113815.1 Sphenodon punctatus | reverse complement strand
AGTGCGATTTAAAAAACCCCGCACTTCCGGGCTGGTGTGAATGCGCTGAGCGCGCACATTTCCACTTAGCCCGAATATTTGGAGTGCGGATTGAAAAGTTGCTCCGAGCAGCTTTTCAAACCGCGCTCCAAACGTTCGGGCTAGGTGGAAATGTGCGCGCTCAGCGCATTCACACCAGCCCGGAAGTGCTGGCTTTTTAAAATCGCACTATGCCACTGAGGCTTCTGTGCGATTTAAAGACACGTCTGAATCCACCCTATATCTTTTTTTAGATGGGGTGGTGACCAGAACTGCACACAATATTCAAAGTGCGGTCACACCATAGATTTATATATGTAGTGGCATTGTGGTATTCTCAGTTTTATTCTGTATCCCTCCCTTTACAAATAATTCCTAACCTTCTGTTTGCTTTTTTGATGGTCACCGCACACTGAGCTGAGGATTTCAGTGTATTGTCCACAATGACTCCAAGGTCCTTTTCCTGAGTGGTAACTCCTAATTTAGAACCCGGCAATTTGTAAATAAAGTTTGGTTTGCTTTTCCCTATGTGCATCATCTTGCACTTGTCTACATTAAATTTCAGCTGCCATTTAGATTCCCAGTCACCCAGTCTCACAAGATTCCCCCTGCAACTCTTCACAGTCTGCTCGTGTAAACTACCTTGAATAACTTGGTATCATCTGCAGATTTGATCACCTCACTCCTTACTCCTTTGTAGTGTCACTCCTCTTTCCAGATCATAAATGAATATATTTAACAACACCGGTCCCAGTACAGATCCCTGGGACACTCCACTATTTACTTCTCTCCATTGTGACAACTGATCATTTAGTCCTACTCTTTGCTTCCTATCCTTCAGCCAGTTACCAATCCACAACAGGACATTGCCTCCTAATCCCATGACCTTTTAACTTATCAAACGCTTGATCAAACTTTTTCATTTAAAAAAGCATTTGGCAGTCAGGACTAAGGGGTTGGTTGGGTTTCTGGGTAGGGTTGTGAGGAGGGTGGGAGTTTTGAGAGAAGGGTGGGGTTTTTGTAGCTTGAATCTTATGATTGCTATTGTTTTACTGACTGTAAGTCGCCCTGAGTCTTTGTGGGAAGGGCAGCAGGTAAATTTGAATAAATAGATTCACATATCCCCGATATTTATTTATTTATTTATCTACTGGCCCACACTGAAGAGCCCTTCAAATACAATCTCACTGCCTCAAGGTCACTCTCACAGAAAAGGAACTACTTTTCCTGTCTAGCAGGAGGACACCTGTACCACACTGTAAAGCTGCATTGTCTTTTCTTTACCTTGTTCCAACCCATCAAATGGTGCTGGTGCTGTCTGTCTTGGTTAATTCAGGGAGGTGGGGTTGTGAGTGACTCCTTCAGTCCCCGTTGGGGAATTCTTCTCTGTAAACGAAAGGCGAGAGTTCTCTCTGAGAAGGATTCCCCAGGGGTCTGATCCCTCACCCATCAGCTAAAGCCTGCCAGGAGAGAGGAGGAAGCAGGCTCAGCATCTGATTCCCCCGGCAGCATGGGGGGGCGCTGGCTCTGCAGTATCATCGCTGACCGGTGAGGAGGTGGGGAGCAGGGGGAATAGGACTGACATCTTGTCCTGTGCTCTTGTGGCTCCACCATCACCTGTCAATGCAGCCCTCCAGCTGGTATCTCTCATAAATCTCCTGTAAAAATGTGCATATTTGGCCACCCTATCTGCAGTGTAGGTGACTGGGGCAGTTTTCCTGCAGGGTTATTTCCTACTCACTTTTCTCCATTCTTCCGTATGTTCTTCCTTGTTTTCACTTTCCCAGTCTCTCTTCATAGTTTCTAACTATGTGGGGGGTCTAGTGCTTGAGCCCCCACTGGGAACCATCTCAGAACGTCCCTGCTTCTGATAAAACTGAAATGCCGGGAGGCCTTGGCATGCCAGGTTGGGGGAGCAAGCATACAAGACCCCTGCCTGATGGCACTCTTAGCCCCTGCCTGGTACATGTGTCCAGATGGGGGCTCCCCTCCTGTCCAGTTCTTGGTCTTATCCAGGAAAGGATGCTGAGCCTCGCTAGCTTGTTTATGAAGCTGGTGCCAGCTGCTGAAAAGGGGCCTGATGAGGATGGGTTGGGGCTGGTTCCCCTCCCCTGCCATTAGCGCATTAGGGTTACCTCCCATGGCCTCATCCTTTTCTGGGTCAGAGCTCTGAGTCTGAGAAGGTGGCAGCCCTATTAATGCCCCCTCTCCAAGGAGCGGATCATTCATGCCTCATAGGGGGTTCAAGGGAATAGCCATCAGCCCCTGAGTGTCCTGCCCCCAATGCTTTGGGGCTGGGGATGGCATACCTCTCAACATTTCAATCAGGCAAAGATGGACACACCCTGTCCCTGTGGGCAACAAGCTCCATCCCACAGCATATAAGCTCCGTTGTCCCCTCACACATTCCAACATAGAGGAACAGATGCTGTCCTGCTTCTCGTTCCACTTAGTGTCTTGTCAGTCCGTCATTTCCCCACTGTCCTCTGCTTTTCCTGGGAGGCAATCAGGAAAGAGGTGCCTGACGTTTAAATACCGGCCTCTCTCTCTCTCTCTCTCCAGTGGGATTTAGCACCCAAAGAGGGACTGTCCCTCCTGAGTAGGGACTTCGGGGAGATATGGGGGGCATGCATGGCTTGGGGAGGAAGCCATGCTGCCTCCTGGGAAATTGTAAGCTTAGCATCCTTTTTCATTCCATGATGGGTGGAAACAGACATGCACAGAGTTATGTGACATAACTCTGCTTTAACACTGCTTTAACATTTCTTATGCATGTTGCAGAGCTGTATTGGCACCATATGCAGCCCTGCAACATGTGTAAGAAATGTTCAAGCGACCCTAAGGTGCATGTCTGTTTTCACCGTTACTCTCGCCGTTGTTTTCTCATGTATTTTTTCTCCCTCGCCCTCCTTCTTCTCTCTTCCCCAACCCATCTTTCTCCCATATGCATCTGCTCTTCCTTTCTCCCAGGTACGTGGGGGTGGAAGGGTGACAGAGATACTGGCAATCCAGTTACCAGGGTCAGTCATAGCAAATTGCACCATTGAATGTCCTCCCTAGTTTCTGCTCTCCCAAAGCAACTTGCACTGTGCAAGCCCTGTGTCTTGCATGCAAGGTGGTGCCATTTCAATCAGCATAACAATGGCCTCCGCTTTGGGGGCACCCTGACTGCCCAGAAGTTACACACCCTGAACCCCAGGAGCCTCAGTTCCTGACCCTGCAGCTCACCCACCCTGAACACATAGTCACCTCCCATTGAGGGGAGAGTCCTGTTATTATTGGGGCCTGGGCTCAGTGGAATCACTACCCTTGCTACTTGGGGTGTGTAGGGAGAACCCCTTGCTGTTGATGTGGGGAGTGGTCTGAAATTTGAGGAGGGGATTCCCCAGCCCCCAAAGCTGTTGGGAGAGGAAAGGTGACTGGCTGGAGCTGGATCCCCACTGCTGCTTTTGTGGGGAGGCTGCTCTGGCTCCAACCTCCTACTTCCTTGTATGTAGTTGTTGCAACACCCCATGACAAATATGTGCAAGTGTCCCCCACTCACAACAGGGCCCCGTTCACATCAACATACGTCGTGAGCAGGGAACACATAGCAGCGACTTAGCTGCTAGACATCTGAAAACTGATGCCACTTCACAAACGTGACACCAAACTCTCCCTCGTGAGTAAATATCTAATGTCACGATTGTTTACACCCAGACATAAATGACTGACCGGTTTAGACAGATGCCCTAAGGCACGTGTTCTGAAGCTGGGGCCAGCACAGTCACTCTTGGTGTCTGCTGCCTTGAGAAACTCTTAGTCATGCAGACCATTTATTGCCATCCCCTTGAAAAGGCTGCTGCCTAGATGAAATTGCTCAGTTTGTCAATGAGGCAGCCAGCCCTGTGCAGAAGCTTTACCTGATCTTCCTGTGCTGTGTCTCCACCATGGGGCAGGAGAGGGGTTCTTCCTTGTGGATTTCCTGCTCTTGCTCTCTGACCGACTCTCTTAGTGTCTTGCTCTGCCTGTCTCATGGTTTTTTTGCCAGCCAACACATGCTGACTCCCACTTCCTTTCTCAGGCAGGCAGAAGATCCCAGTCCCAGGGCCGAGGTGGTGTGAGGTGATGGGTTAGGGATCCAAATAGAAGTCCCCAACGCCTGCATGTGCAAGGGAGGTTGCATCATCTCACACCTGCTCTTCACATTCACCAGAGGGGCTCCCAAGGCGAACGTGACATTCTTCATCATCTCAGTAGCATGTCAGAAATGCCACGGATTCTCTAGGAGTACAGGAGCTGAGGAGGAAGAATTTTTCCCATGACATCTTCATCTCCAATTAGATTTTCTCTAGAGGTGAAACAAATATCCGACCAAACGGATATATATCTGACAAAATCACACTATGTCATTTGTCATTAGATAATAACCACTGTTCGTTTCTATTTTGTTGGATATCCATTTTGGATATTTTGTAGTAGTTATACAAAATATAACTAATACAAAATATAGCCCTCATCTACTCCCCGTTCTCTTGCTTAAAATGTATTTGCTCTTTCTCCCATGCCAGGAATGCCCTCCCTGAACGCATTCACTCTACTCTTTCCTTCCAAACCTTCAAATCCCTCCTGAAAATCTACCTTTCCCATATAGTTCCTTATTGGTCACTGACTATTCCTCTAGCTTCTCATCCTCACTGATGGTTCCTCTTCCATCCTTTCTCCTCATACCTCTGCATCCTCCTCCTCCTGCTGGGTAGTCCTACCATTGACCGCTAGGAGGCAGATGATAATTTTCTTTTCACTGCACATGCGTCATTGGAGCTACCCGGCTTTCGCCAGTGCGTCGTCTGCCTCAGGATCATTAGGGCGCGCCTTCGGGATCCTCAGGACCTTAAAAAAAAAAGGAATAGGAGCGTTAAAGGAGAATCGGTGGGGCATTGAAGGGACAGCAATCCCAGACGCGGTCTCAGGATCGCCAGGCCAGGCCAATTTTAAATGTTTATCCCTGCCGGCTCCCTTGCATTATGCCTGGGAGCAGGGGAGGCTGCTCTTTTCCCACCTAGTGGGCAACACCATTTATTGGCGCTCCCACCCGCCTACAGACAGGGTCAGCGCAGCTTGACCCTGTCCTAGCTAAAATTGCCACAGAACAAGCAAAAAATAAATAAATTTAAATTGATAATGAGCGCAACCGGCAAAGATCCAGTCCCCACCCCCACCCCCGCTGGCGGGTCGGAGGTGGCGGCAGGAGGGAGCCAGGACACACAGGTACCCTCCCTCGCTGCGATAACCCAAACTATGGGGGAGATAATGGTCTCGCTGAAGGAACTTTCCCAGGCCAAGGCAGGTGGGAAGAGAAAAAGGGACACACACACCCCGCCAGGCCCACCAAGTTGCTGAGGGCGGGAAAGCCCAGGGCGGCAGGGAAAAAGAGTAAGGCTCCACTAGGGGGAGCCAGAGTCCAGTTGTTGCAATCCCCTCAGTGTTCTGAGGAGGAAGATCAACATGGAGGGGGTAGTCATAGTCAGGGCTTCAAAGCTCATATGCTGGCACAGTCAGACTCAGACTCCGCTTCCACTGGGGAGAGGTCTGACTTGGAAGAGGGGAATGCGTGGACTCCATGGCAGACCCCAAAGACAGAAAGAGGCAGTTCCTTACCCACTGTAAAGAGGAGCTGCTGGGGCAGGTGATTAAAACTCTCCAGCTTAAGGAGAAGCCCTCTAAAGAGGACTCTTCCGATTCACAAAATGAGACTAGGGATTATATCCCCACTCTACATGGCAGGGATCAGGGTCTGCCCCTAGACAAAGCCTTTGAGAGGATAGTGCTTGAGCAATGGAAGCACCCCGACAAGGCTTACAAGATGAACGGGGCTCAGGACTCCCTATACAACTTTTCCAGGAGGAAGGAGCCTCTATTCAAAAGTCCCACGATAGATGCAGCGGCGGCCTCTCTGGCCCGTCAGACAGTTTTTCCCACTGAGGGAGACTGCCACCCCCAGGATCCGACAGATCGAGGGGTGGACTCCGCCCTTAGGAGGGCAGCTGATTCCAATGCAGCCTCCCTTAAGATCAATATTGTAGCCTCATATGTCTCCAGAGGTCTCATGGCGTGGATGCAGGAGGCCCAAGACTCCTGTCAGAAAGGAAATCACAGAGGCTCTCCTCCCTCATTTGCATGGCTACTGCTGTCCTAGTAGATGCGACAACAGATGCCCTAACTTGGTCAGTCAGATCTATGGCCAATAGTATAGCAGCCAGACGCAGGGTATGGCTGCGTTCTTGGCAGGGAGATACAACGGCTAAAAATCTCCTCACTTCAGCCCCATACAAAGGATCTAAGCTCTTCGGGGTGTGCCTCGATAAAGTGCTGGAGGAGGCAAATGTTAAAGACAAGCCTAAGAAACTGTAGCAGGTGGCACCGAAAAGGTTTTTTTTCCGAAGCTACTCATTCATGTTTAGGGGGCTCGGGGGCACCTCCAGAAAGGGCCACAGCCAGATCCCCAGAGACTATACAAATAACTTTTCCTTTCGAGGGAGAGGATTCAGATCTGGGAGGTTTGACAGGCGAAGGCCAAGGGGGTTTGGCTCCGCCCAAACAAAACAAGATGCCTGACTATGCCTCTTCAGAGGTAGGGCACAGGCTTCAGCAGTTCCAGGCAGCGTAGGAGGAGTCCATTACAGACTCTTGGGTCCTCTCCTGCGTGGCAGAGGGCTATCACATTGGAGCGCACTCCAAGGCAAAGATTCATTGCCTCTCCAGTGCCCAAAGACAGGCTGAAGCACATGGCCCTGTCAGCCGAGATTCAAAGGCTCTCAGAGATACAGGCAATAGAAAGGGTTCCAGGGTACGAGCATTTCTCAGGCATTTATTCCATCCTGTTCCTAGTCTCCAAGAAGCTGGGGAAATGGAGGGTAGTACTAGACCTCAAGGCTCTCAACAGATACGTAAAGAAACACAGATTCAAAATGGAAGCAGCAACGTCAGTGTGTCGAAGCCTGAAGAAGAACGATTGGATGGCGTCTCTGGACCTCAAAGAAGCCTATCTGCACGTACCGATCTGGGACTCGCACAGGAAATGGCTCAGGTTTGCCTACGACAGGGAGCACTGGCAGTTCAGAGCCCTGCCTTTCAGATTGTCGTCGGCTCCCAGGACCTTCACGAAGATCTTAGTCCTTCTCATCGCCAACCTTCACAGCGAGGGGATCCACATCTATGCCTACCTAGACAACTTACTGATTCGGGGCAACTCCCCCAGCAAGGCGAACCTGAGCAAGACCATCCAGTACCTAGAGAGACACGGCTTTGTGATAAACAAGGAGAAGAGACACCTCACTCCAAGTCGCAGGTTGGAGCATCTGGGGATACTGATAGATAGCACCTCCGATCTCGCGTTCATACCACCAGGGCGACAGGCCAAGATACAGATGTTAATCCGACTGCTGAGGCTCCACGCCCGTATGAGACTCAAGCAACTAGCAAGGTTTCTGGGGTTACTGATATCTTGCATCGGACAAGTGACGTGGGGCCGTTTCCACCTGCGTCCCTTACAGAGGCGGCTAAGGGGTTTTCAAAGAGAGCTCACACTCGGACTCAATCCATGGGTCCCCATTCTGCGAAGGTTAAAAGTCTCAATGTCCTGGTGGTTAAGACTGGAAACATTCCAGGAAGGAGTGCCTCTCAGGGAACCAGCAAGATCGGTGTTGACAACAATGCCAGCCTCCGGGGGTGGGGGGCACTCAGGACCCCATTCAGCCCAGGGGCTCCGGTCACAGACAGATGCAGACAGGAAGATCAACTTCCTCAAATTGAAGGCCATCTGCCTCACCCTACGACATCTGTACCCGACGTTCTCCTCTTGTCACCTCCTAGTATACACGGACAATGTGATGGCAAAAGCCTACATCAACCATCAGGGGGGTTGAGATCGATAGATTTACACCTGGAGGCAGTCAAGCTTTTTTTGTGGGCCCAGTCACACCTGGCATCCATGAAGGCCCTGCACATCAGGGGCCAGGCAGGACAATACACAGGCCAACTGGCTGAGCCGGCAGACTTTGGACCCACACGAGTGGGTGCTGGACAGGTCCGTATTCCAACAGTTAGTAACATGGTTCAGCCTCCCGCAGATAGATCTGTTTGCAATGAAGGAGGATGCCCAGGTACACAGAAGCGGAGGGAATGCACAGAAGCGGAGGGAATCGATCCACTAAACCATCCCTGGTCCAGAGGCCTCCTATATGCTTTCCCCCTGTTTCCACTAATTCAAAGGACAATAACCAAGACAATCAGGGAACAGGCATGCCTGCTTCTGATAACACCATGGTGGCCCAGGAGACCGTGGTTCTCCGAGTTGATAGAGCTCAGCCACGCACATTACCACAGGCTACCCCTCATACCAATGTTACTCACCCAGGGTCCAGTATGCTGCACAGAGATACAGACATTAAAACTGACAGTATGGAGCTTGAACGTTCAGCGCTAAGGGCAAGAGGCTACTCTGAGGCAGTTCTGGCCACGATCCAGCTCTCCAGGAGGGCTGGCACTAGGAGAAGCTACCGGGCCACGTGGAAAACCTTCGCTATATGGTCTCTCCAGCAGGGCCAGGGCCCTACCAAGGCAGGGGTTTCATAGGTCCTGGAGTTTCTCCAGCAGGGCCTTGACAAAGGACTCAAGGCTAACGCTTTGGCTCGACAGGCAGCGGCCATAGACTCAGTCCCCAGGGCAGTTTCAAATAGGATGGTCTCCTCTCACAAGGACGTTAGGAGATCCCTACGAGCAGCCAGAATTTTCTCTCCCCCGGTGGTGCATAGAGTCCCCTCTTGGGATCTTAATTTGGTCCTGGAGGTCCTTACCAGGCTCCCATTTGAACCTCTGAGACATGTGTCCTTATATTTCATGACGTTAAAGGTAATTTTTCTCGTTGCAGTGACATCAGCGAGATGCGTCTCTGAGTTAGGGGCACTTGTCCATGGAGTACAACTTTTGCATCTTCCAGCGGGATTCAGTTACCTTAAGACTGGATCCGGCTTTTCTACCAAAGATTTAATACCATGTTTCATAGATCTCAGGAGGTTGTATTACTCTCTTTTTGCCCTAGGCCAGTGCACCCAAAGGAAAAGATCTGGCACACGCTGGATGTTCGGTGAGCCCTAAAAGTCTATTTGACTAGAACTAAGGGGTTCAGGCAGTCCACTGCTCTTTTTGTGAACATCAGGCCAGGGTATCGGGGTGCAAGGCTACAAAGACCCTGATCTCTAAATGGATGAAACAGGGGATCATAGAGGCATACAAGGCAAGGGGTAGGGTTCCTCCCCTTCAAATTTGGGCCCATTCCATGCGCAGCGCAGCCATGTTATACGCTTTTAGGGCAAGAGCCTCTTATGAAGAGATCTGCAGGGCTGCCACGTGGGCATCAATTCATACTTTGGTTAGGCATTATAAAATTAATGTTTTCCAGTCAGCAGAGGCTTCCTTTGGCAGAAGGGTGCTGCAGACAGTAATGGACAGTCCCAGTGCTGTTTGCTCCCACCCCTGAGGTTTGTCACGATGCTTGGGTACATCCCAGTAGGAGGAGGATGCAGAGGTATGAGGAGAAAGGAGAATTGGTAACCTACCGTCAGTGAATTCCTTTCTCTCATACACTCTGCATACTCCTCCGACCCTCCCTGCCAAACAGCATGGATAAGAAGACAGGGAGTGAGGGACCAGTGCCGCAGTTCAGTTAACGAGTTGTAGAATTAGTTAGGAACAATTATCATAGGCAGGTTATTATATAGTTTGGTGTTACTTTTGGGTGAGCGAAGGGAGGGAGTCCCTGTTCTCACAACTATTGCTTCTAGCTTTCATCTGGTGATGGAGGATAGATATTTCGGCTTGGGAATGGGCTGGCAAAAGCCGGGTAGCTCCAATGATGCAGGCGCAGTGAAAAGAAAATTATCTTCTGCCTCCTAGCGGTCAGTGGTAGAACTACCCAGCAGGAGGAGTATGCAGAGCGTATGAGAGAAGGGAATTCACTGAAGTTAGGTTACCAATTCTCCTTTCATTGATGGTTCCCTTCTCCACTGTAACTAACCTGAGCATGTGCACCTGCAACTTCTCAACTTCAAGAATGCATCCCTGCCTTTCCCATGTCTCATTTCTCCCCTGTCTTCCCTAGATTGTAAGGCACAGGAACCTGTCTGTATTTAATGATTGTTCAATGTCCAGTACATTGCTGGAGCTAAATAAATAAATAAATAAATAAAATTAAATAAAATTCATTTACATCTCTATTTCATTTACTTAGTTTGGGTTATTTTGGTCTCTTGGTTACTTCATTTTGGCAGGATTAGCACTATATGAAGTATCAAATAACAAAATATCTAGAATAAAATATGCAGATATGTGAATATCCATTTTGGTTGTGGATACTATTCAGATATTTGGAAGGCTATCCAAAAATGCAAATAATAACTGCAGATACAAAATCCACTCTTTGAATCACCTCTAGTTTTCTCCTCTCCATGTTCAAGTCCTGCCTCCTCTAATGCCAGCCTTTTGTATTCCCAGCTTTGTGTGACATACCCTAACTTCACACATACACAAACACAGGAATGGTTGCTTGATAAACCCTGGGTCTGCAGATTCCAACAAATGTGGAGCAGCAGACCTGGGTTTGGGGACACATGTAGCAATTCTTGTGTGTGATTTCTGGGGCGGTGGGAAGACTGGCCACTTCCCATCAGGCTTT
>QEPC01013087.1:343631-357200 GCA_003113815.1 Sphenodon punctatus | reverse complement strand
CCCCAGAATAGGGATTGGCCATACCAAAGTCCCACAAGGAAGCTGGCTAGGCCTGATATCACCAGTCCTGTTTCACAAATGGGAAGCTAGGGCTGTGTCTTGCCCAAGCCACTACACCGCACTGGCCATCTAAGCTCCCCTAGATGTAAGGCCTCCTTTAGTTTGACTTACATCCCCTCTTTGTACCAGCAAAGGGAATGTCTAACTTAATGCCAGTGGCTCAACCAAGTATCCAACAGTTTTCAGATTATAAACAGGGCTCCATGAATTCTGCACAGATGCAATTACAGCCATTTTTTGCAGAATTTGGGAGTTGGCCAAATTGTTGCAGAAACTGCCTCTGGCAGCACAGAGTTACAGCTTGAGTGGGGAACTCAATGAACTAGCCAATCGGATGCTGGCAGTGTAAACCAACCAATGAGGTGTTGTTGGCACTGGCAGCTGGCAGCATATATTCCTGGGTTATGGGACCCCTGACAAAAAGGAGCAACCCACAATCTCCAGCTGAAAAGAAATGTCCGCGCCCCCACTGAGAAATCTGTGTGGTGTCTTTTGGGTGGTTGTTGTTTTTAATCCAATCCTCTCAATCCTTCCTCTCCCTCTTCCCTGTCAATTACCATTGACGGGGTCTCCATCCGCCATCCCCCAAGCCCGCAGCTTGGGCTTCATCTTCGACTCACACCTTACCTTCAAACCCTACATTGACTCCGTTGCCAAATCCTGCCACTTCTCCCTCCACAACATTGCCAAGTCTCCTCTGCCAAAACTCTCATCCACGCCCTAGTCATCTCACACCTCGACTATTGTAACCTCCTCCTCGCTGGCCTTCTCCGCTCCCACCTCTCTTCCCTCATCTCTGTTCAAAACCCTGCTGCCAGGATCATCCACCTAGCAGCCTCTCCTCTTCTATCTCCACTGGTTCCCTCTTCCTGAGTGCATTCTGCACAAGCTCCTTGTATTCACCTACAAAGCCCTTCACAACCTCGTTCTTCCCTACCTCTCTGCCCTGATCTCCCTCCAAACCCCTGCTCAAGCACTCTGCTCCTGCTCCTACTCCATCCCCTCCCTCACCCTCCCACACCTCCCCTGCTCCCCCAACCGCCTTCGTCCCTTCTCCCTCGCTGCCCCGCACACCTGGAACTCCCTCCCTGCCTTTGTCCGCCTGACCCCCACCCTCCACACCTTCAAGTCCCTCCTCAAAACCCACCTCTTCTGCTCCACCCTTCCTAACTCCTGCTAACCATTCCCACTCAGGATTATCCCCCACCTGTTATCTGTAAACTCCCAACTTACTGCAATCAAGGCAAGAACGTGTACCTGAGCTCTCGCATCCTCATGAATGTTGCATCGCTTGTCTCTCACTCTTTTCCCTCTTCCCTGTCTCCCCTCCCCCTGTCTTTAGATTGTAAGCCCTCAGGCAGGGACAGTGTCTATCTTATTTCTTTGTAAAGCACCAGTTATATTGCTGGCGCTATATAAATGCTCATAATAATAATAATTAATAATTAGAGATGTGAGATGTCCAAAACTGATGCAATGGCCTGCTGAGAAAATCACTTGCATTCAACAATTTGCATATTTTGTAGGAATTGGCTTATCTGTGCATAATTTATTCTGTTTGCAAAATTCTGATTATCTGCCTGCAAAGTTTAGGTTTTGTCTTTGCAGAATTTAGAAATAAAAGTTTGCAGAATAAACAGGGCCAATAAACAATAAGGCAAAACAAGGCAGCCAGGCTGTTGTATATGTCATAAAACAACAAAATCCTTTTGACAAGATGGCATCCTTACCGCTGCATAGGGGAAGAGCATCCCCACCAAGAAATTGGATGTCCAGTTGGAGCAACCAGCCACCGCCATGGCTGCAGGACGGGGGCCCTGACTGAAGAGCTCAGCGACAATGAACCAGGGAATAGGGCCGGGGCCAATTTCAAACAAGGCCACGAAACCAAAGATGGCGACAATGCTGATGTAGCTAACCCACTGCACTGTTTCCTGCAAGAGAGAGAAAGAGGGATGGTTGTAATTTAGCAGACATTCATGCAATAGGTGCTGCGCCGCTCTTGCTGGATAGGGGCAGGGGGCAGGTTGAAAGTGGGGGCCAGGGTGAGTTGCTTATGAGGACCCCTGTTGCAGGTGCTTCAGGGACACCCCCTGTGGCTCATTGGCCCATCAAGAGCAGCTCATTGCTCCCAGAATGCTGCTGGGAAAGCTATATAAACTGTATTGTTAGTCATTGAGAGTGAACCACCAGAGAGGGGGCTCAAAGCCAAGAGCTGGCCTGAGGGGTGGAAGTCCTGCAGAAACAGAGGGTGGTGAAGACCAGAGAAGAGGCAGGGAAGCTTCAGCTGGCGAGCTTGCCTCATAGACTCTGGATCCAGTTGGCCAGGGTTGCCAGAGACCCGGACTGGGAAGTACTCAGGAGATGGTCCCCTGGCCTTGAGATCTGTTGACGGCAGGCTTTCCACCATCTTAAGAAACTTTAACCCAAAGGGCATGGGGCAAAAGGACTCTCCTGCCACTTTCTGACAAAGCCACGCCCCCTTTGGAGCATTGTGACATCATGATGTTTCGAAGGGGGCAGAGCCAATGAGAAAGGAGATGGGGCAAAGGGACTCTCGCACTGTTTCTGATGTAGCCTGGCCCCTACCCAAAACATTTCTAGCGGTGCTCTGGATACCCTGGGAAATAGCGGCTTCACTCAAAGCCCGGAGATGGTACATTAAAGCTTGGAGACTCCGGAATGGGTGGCAGTCCTTCGAGGGACTTTCAGAACTGTATTGGTGCTGGAGATAAAGGCACTCCATAGGTGAAGGACCCAAACAAGTCATACCAGTTTCCTGGGAAGTGAAGTGTAGCAGGGTTCTGAGGTGGCAAAAACTTACCATGGTAGCCTGGCTGTTACAGGATACTCTCCTACTCCCAGCTCCATCATCACCACAGAAATTTCCCTTCCTTTACACTTGGGGATTCCCCTCCCTCCTCCTTCTAGCTGTACCTACTTGGAGGATGCCCATCCGTCTTCTCCTGCCCTGTCCTCCCTGTCTTTCCCCCAGGGCCCCTAATGATTCCCAGGTGCTGCCGGTATCCTTCTGGGCAGGGTGAACGCTAGTGACTCACCTTGACTTTCAAGGCGATGGTCATGAGGACGGCACAGATAGCCATGCCACCCAGGCCAACCAAATGGAGGGTCCTGCGCCCGGCACGCTCCACCAGGAACAGCTGCAAAATGGGAAGGGAGAAAGAACACCTGGTGAGAAACAAATGACAGCAGGGGTGCTCTTTGTGGTTTGCGCCCCACTCTGCAGCCTCAGCCTCTTTCTGGTTTTGGCCTTCGCTTCCCTAGGGCTTATGTGACCAATGGCGGCGTAAATGGTAGGGAGTATGTCTGTCCTCTCTCTTTCCCCCCACAATCTCTCTCTTTCTCTTTCCTTCTACCATGGGATCTCCCTCCTTCCTCCCTTTCTCCTTTGTGGACCCTGCTTATTGACTCGCTCTCGTTTCTCTCTATCCCCATTTTCCTCCCTATTCTCCCTTGTGATGACGATATCCCTTTAAGAGCCATGCTAGCTTATCCGCTCTGTCTAGCCTTGAAGAACTGATACTTTTACCCTGCCATGGAATCAAGAGACACCAGACATCACAAAAGCCAGGCCTCCAATGTCTCAAGAAAGACTTCTTCCTTAAGAACCCACGAAACACCACATCTTCCTCCTCCTTTCCATCTCTCCCTTGCTCTCTTCTTTCTTGCTTTCTTGTGCCTTCCCTTCCGCTCCCCTGCATAAAGCCTCCACTGAGGCTAACCCTAGCCTTTGAAAGAGTCAAAATTAAGTCCGTAACACTTGAATTCAACCCTGTCTCTCAAAGCTGCTCCCTTGTGCAACCCTATCCAAGTGGCCATTTTGAGATGCCCTATACTACTTACCGACACAACTGTGAAGATGGTATTAACCACACCAGCGCCAATGGTGGCATACACAGGGTACTGGATGCCAGCTTCTTTGAAAATTCCAGTGGAATAGTAAAACACCTGGAAACAGAAAGAGGAATGGGATGTCATCAAAATTCCCTTATGCCAGGAATGGGATGGCTTGCATTGTATTTTAAGAAATACCCGTTTCCATGCTCCATACTCTGCTAAGGAATCACCAAGAAGCATTCGATCAGATAAAATGGTGTCTTTTCAATCAATAATCATGGCAAGGGCTGGGTCTTGGGGAAGATGATGATGTAATGAGGTTAGTTCTGTCTCATGTTTTCCGTATACAGTAGAGAGCCACTCACTCATCCCAGCGCTTAGAAGGACATCAAAAGCCTTGGGCTGAACTGGTGTCCAGATGAATAGGTCTCCAGTCCCATTCTGCCCCCCATCCCCAGCAGGCATCTCAGCCCTTGACCTCACCAGGCTCACCACTTCCCACAAACACTCTGGAGAAAGGGTAAGCCTGGGTTGGAGGGAACAGAGTGAAGCAGGAGATCTGGTAGAATACCAGTGTCCTGCTGTGATCTCCCACTCTAGCCTCAGCCCCCATCCTCCTCAGGCTCTTTGCTATGGAACTGATGAGTCGGGGAGGGCAGGGATTAAGGCAGCTGCAGGGGAGAAAGAGGAGGAGGAGATTGGCAACAGCACCAGTCATCATTCTGCTCTTTCCCCCTGCTATCCCCAGGAGCTTCCCCAACTCATCCAGACACTTCACTTATCTGAGGACCAAGTAGCATCTCCTACTGAGCAAAGCAACCAGATGAATGAGATCCAAATAACCCTCTCTGCAGGACTGTCTACCTCCCATATTTAGTTAGTTAGTTGTATTTTTAACCAGCACCCTCCTGACAATGGCAGCTTGGGGCAGCTCACAACAACTACATATAATAATATTCCCCCTCACCGAAAGCCTGGTGGAACAGCCAGGTCTTGCACGGTATTTGGAAAGAGGGAAGGTCTGGGACCAGGTAGACCTCCGTCGGGAGGGAGTTTCACAGCTGCGGTGCGGCCACCAAGAACGTCCTCCCCATGGTCGCCACTCAAAAAACTCAGGGGATATCGAGTTGGGCACCCCCGGTCAACTGCAGGGGCCGATCCAGGACCCGGGGAGTGAGGCAGTCCTGCGAGTAGGCAGGGCCCAGGCCGTGTAGGGCTATATTGGTCAAAACCAACACCTTGTATCGGGCCTGGAAGACAAAAGGCAGCCAGTGCAGAAAACGGAGCACCGGTGTAATGTGCTCGCGATGACCCGTCCCTGTAAGGAGACGGGCCGCCACATTCTGCATCAGCTGCAGTCTCCGGACCGTCACCAAGGGTAGCCCCACGTAGAGCATATTGCAATAGTCCAGTCTTGAGGTGATGAAAGCATGGATGATAGTGGCCAGGTCAGAGTCTGAAACACACAGCCGAAGCCGTCGCACCAGATGTAATTGGCAAAAAGTGCTCCTCACCACAGCCGCCACCTGGACATCCAGGCAGAGCTGCAAGTCAAGGAGCACCCCCAGGCTACAGACCTAAGGGACTAACGGAGGGCGAACCCCATCAATGACGGGGGCCATCACCCCCTCATCCCCTCCCACCAGCATCACCTCCATCTTGTCAGAATTCAGCCTCAGATGGCTCACCCTCATCCAGTCCCCCACTGCTGCCAAACACCACGTAAACACCAAGACTGCCGGGCCTGGGTCAGCAGAAAATGAGAGGTAAAGGACCCAGACATGTTTTATATCCTTTTTCTAGGCATGTGTTATGACCCTCCCACATCTGAAAGCAAGTCCCCTTGGGAGACATGGGAGATTCTACTGCAGCTCTCCTTGAAAGGAGGTGGACCTCCACCCTCCCCAAACAACTGCTGGCTGTGGGTCTCCTTTGATTATGTTCTGAGTAGCCCATCCCAGCCAAGCAACAATATACAGTTGAACATTTTGTGGCTCTCACTGGAGATCTTTCCTGGTTGCTATTGACCTTGTTCCATATCCGAGCTATGATATGTGGCAGCTCCCTAGCCAGAGCATGGGGCAATGGAATATTTCAGGGTGCTTTCCGGTAGGTTGTTTCCCTCAAAAGTGACTTGACTGCAAGGTGAGACAAGAAATGGAAGCATTGGGGCCCAGGTCTCCAATTCTTGTATTTGAGTGACTTGTCAGTAAGAGATCTAGGCCGCTTTTATAGGGGGCGTTGAAAAGCGCCTCCTGAGTCCCGCGTTTAGAGAAAAGCTGCGCGGGGAGCATGTAAACACTCCCCGCACAGCTTTTCTTTCAACGCGGGACTCAGCGCCTCGTATAAAAGTGGCCCTAAACCCAGAAAGGGAAGTGAGAATGGGACGTACAGCATTGATGCCTGATAGCTGCTGGGAGAGCTGAAGCATAATGGCGACGATGATGGCTTGGCGGTAGTTAGGTGAGCGGAAGAGCTCTGGCACAGTCGCTTTCTTTTCCTGGGACATCTTTGCGCTTTCCTCTTTCATCTCCTGGATGTCTTGGGACACGTCCTGGACACCCCGGAGCTTCTGGAGAACTGAAGAGAGGAACCATATAGGTTATACATGATATGTCTCCAGTTCACATCCCCCAAATAGCAAGAAGTCCTGAGATTGTTTCCAGTTCTGGTCTCCCTCTTTCCTTGGGGTACGGACTACTGTGCAGACTGGTCTCCCAGTTTACTGCATTGCTGTGTGAGGTGGACTGAGACTCAGATCCTCAAGCCTCCTAGCCAAGAAGAACAGACTAGAATCACTACAGAGGCTGGGTCCAGGCCACTTAGATATGAGTGATCTGTGCTGGAAACTCACATTTGATTCCAAACCCTCTTCTGCCACTCACCAATTGGGAGCATCTCAGAATCTGGGTCTAGTGCCCCCTATGGGTAACTCCTCCATGATACCATGAAGAAGACCCTAATTACTAGGGGTGGGAATATCGGTATCGGATAAATCCGATACACCCGATAATCAGGTATATTGGATTAATCCGATAATCCAATAATCACCAGTATCGGCATACCGGATTTTTAACATTGGCCGCTTTACTGGTTTTTTTACATCATGGCCATTGAAGTAAATGGCTGCAATCTAAAAAAACCCGGTAAAGCAGCCAATGTTAAAAATCCGGTATGCCGATACCGGTAAATCCGATACTGGGGCGATCCGATACCGATAAAACCGGTATTCTCCCCAGTGTCCCATCCCTACTAACTACCCCTCCCCTCCCACTCAGACTTAATCTATTTCCCCTAGACAGGGAGGTTTTGATATGACTGCAAAGGTCAGGCTATCTCCAATGACTTAGGGTGCAATTCAACATGGCGGCAGGCACAGCGCCGAGCTGGGAGGCGTGAGTTCAGTTGCCTAGGTGCACCGCACGCACAGCACACCTGAGCACCGCTATACTCAAACTACGCCTCGCGTAGGCACAGTCTATCGGGGTGTGTGTGTGTGTGTGTGTGTGTGTTGGATTGCACCCTTAGTCTTTAGGAGAAATTCTGGGTCTCTTACTCCACTCAGGGAAATACTGGGAGCACCATGGCATTTCACAGGGACTGTCATTCTGCACCACTTTGCAAGAGACCTCAGATCTCTCACACTTTCTGTAGCTGGCAAAACTTATCTTAGGCTGTGAGGGGCATTAGGTGGAGGGATCAGCTCCCAGTGCCTTGTGTGGAGCCCAAGGAATTGGTTCCCAGCAGTCCTCTAGTGAAGACAAGGCTTTCTCTCTCTCCTGGGGCCACACTGAAAATTAGTACAAGCTCCAAAGTCCACACAGAAGTTGGGGGCAGGAGTGGTTAAGGCATGTGGTCAAGAAAAGAAGGGTCCAGATCATGGATCTGTGCCATTGATCTTTCCCCTGTCCTTGTGTCTATGCCCTCTTCTCTGCTCCCTTACCATGAGCTCAGTTTTTCACTGCTTAAAGGTAGGAACTGGATCCAAGAACCAGAACCAGGAACTGGAAACAGGCCACATAAAAAAACCTACCATGGGCCACACTGGCCCCCGGGGTTTGAGGTTCCCCATCCCTGCTCTAAAGCATGAGATTGTAAGGGTCATGGGGCATCCAGGACGTGGGTGGATGTGGGAGTTTAAGACACCACTCAGGGTCAGGGCTGGGAAGCACAAAAGGAAGTAAGGGTGAACAAAACCAGACCAGGAGAGGAACAAGACCAGGAGCTGAACAGGGGAGCAAGAGGCAAGGGAAACAAGGTACAACTAGAGGGAGGCAAGGACAAGGACCAAGAGGAGAGCAAGACAAGGACTAGGCTAGAGGAAGGTGCAAGACAAGGACTAGATCAGACCAGACAGCAAACAAAAGTGGGTGTGAAGCAGGAACAAGACAGAGGGCGTTTTCAGACAAGACACTCTCCACCCACTACCCACCCACCACCCACCCATTATACATGGTGCAGGGTTGCAGTGTTGCCCTAGGAGAGACAAGGAGTGAGAGTGTGAGCAGATATAAGATCAGGAGCCTGAGTGTGCGTATTACTCCACCCAGCTTCCTGTTGCTACCAGTATGCCTTTTATGCTTGCTAGCAGCCAACCAGGAGGCTGGAAGGTGGGGCATGGACAAGACAGACAGGAGATGGGGCAAGGGCAGGACAATGCAGGGAGGAGACATGGGACGAGTGGCTGGGCCGGAGGTAGGCTGAGGTGGTGGCACTGACATGACAGGCCGATAACCACTTCAGAAACCAGGGGGCGGAGGTTCATGGCTGGGGTCTGACAGAGAGTTAGGTAACTGCCTCACTTGCTTTGCTATAAGGCTAGCCCTAACTGGGCTATAGTGGAGGCCCATTGCTTCCGCCCTCTACTCAGTCATGCAGGAGCTCATGTTCCATTAGTCCTGATCTTCTATCCTACCTGGGAAATGGGTACAACTGTGGAGGCTCTGTGACGCCACCTACTGGTGGCCACTCACCTTTTTGGGCTTTCTCTTCCTCCATCTTGTTGATCAGCAGGAAGCGGGGGCTTTCGGGGCAGAAGGGCAGCACAGCACATTGCAGAATGGCTGGTACGATGGTGAATCCCAAAAGCAGAGGCCAGAGGGTCTCGCTCCCCATGATGGCCTCCAGGCCAAAGATCTGATACAGCAAAGATGGAGAGAAAAAAATGTTAAAAACCATTCCCCACTCAGTCATCCCGAATGTGTCTTCACCTACCCACCTCTCCATAGACAAAGAATGGCCCATTAGGTCTAATCCTGCCTCCACCCCATAGCACCAATGGGGCAATCTATTAGCCCAGTAGGTAGCAGAGCAAGGCATGCAGTCGGTCTTACCTGTGCCACTAGAATGCCCACAACGATGCCCAGCTGGTTGAGGGTACCGAAGGAACCGCGCAGGTTGGTTGGAGAGACCTCGCTGATGTACATGGGCACAAAGCCGGTGCAGAGGCCGCAGAAGATGCCAATGATGAAGCGGCCACAGATCAGCATCTCCACTGCACGTGCCAGTTTGGAGAAGCCCATCAGGGTGCCGCCAATGATGGCCAGAATGTTCACCAGCAGCATGGAATTCCGCCTGCCCAGGGAGTGAGCACAGTGGGTCAGTGCTGAGAAGACTGTAGAGGTGATATACCCAATTACGAGTCCCCTGCCTGAGGGTGGCACAACTGCCATTCCTACATGCCTCTGTGCTTTGTCTAGTCTCTTGTTTGGGGTCTCTTTTGTGGGATCTGGTTCATGCCCCTGCCCCCCTCCCCCCCGCCCCCCCATGTCCCCCCCCACAAACCATAAGAGCACTCACTCTAGAGTAGTCCTACTGAACGGGTTATTCCCTTCAAAGTGGACTTCAATGAGGCTACTCCAGAGCGCAGTGATATGTGGATCATGGCCATAGTCCCTGCCATGCTAGGTCAGACCAATGGTCCATCTACCCCAGTATTCTTCCTTTGACAGTGACCTCTGAACTGGTCTCAGATGAAGTGCACAAACAGATCCTGTACGTATGAGCCATCCACCAAAATTAACTCCCCTTCATATAAGATTCTCCCTCATCCTGCCTATACCCCCAAAATGGAGAGGAGAACTCCAGTATGGCTTGGCCTCCTTTGCAACATACCTGCCAAACCGGTTGACAAAAAGTCCAACAGAGAAAGAGCCTATCATCCCTCCCACTGAGAAAATGGCCACCGAGAGGGACCAGAGTGAGGTCAGGAGCTCAGGGGAGATCGGAGCCCCTGTCCGTGTTATCCATGTTTCATTGAAGAAGACCTTGATAATCTGTAAGATAAAAAACACACCCCAGACACAAGAGGGGGGTGGGGGGGAGAGTTACAACCAAATGGAATGGATTAAGAGGAGAGGAAGAGTTGGGTACAGAAGTGCAAACAGAGCAGGGATCTGTGGGGCAAAGTGACCCTCATCTTCCCCAGATTAGCCATACCCTCCAACCCCCACCCCCCGCAAGTTCCATTTGTCTTTCTCAGTATCCCTCCAGACTCTGGTTGCTTCCTAGAAGGGGTGGTGTGCACCATGGGATTGGGGCTGGGAGAGTGGGGTGTGAGCAGGAGATAGGATTCCATGGCCACTGCATCTCCGACTCCCTGTCTCTCTCCCCCTCCCCCCTTGGGAATGTAAACAGTGCTTGGGGGGAGATGGGGAGCATATGCTCCAGACGTTGGCAGTATGACCAAGAGACAGCGTGTGTCCTTTCCATAAGATTATCGTGGTTGTGAACCTAAGTCTGGGAGATAAGGAGTGTGTGTGTGGCTCTTTTACCACAGAATTAGGGAAATGAGGACACACCTAGGAATTCAGAGGCAGAAAAGTTAGGTTGGTTCTGGATGGTTGGAAAGGGATCCAAAATGCCACAGTGAGAGGGAGAATGGCCTGATTGACTCAGAGAGCAAAGAGAGAAATATGGAGATAAGCAGAACCTCCAGAAGAACCTAATAGCGTGTTCACACAAGGAGACCCTGTAATAATTTACTCTGGAGCAGTAACCTCAGTTTAAATCATACACATAGATCAAAATTTATCCATAGATTCTGAACACCAGCTTGCTGTATCCACTGCTTGGAGGTTTCAGACTACCCCTGATCCAAAGCAGGGTAAATTATCCCATAATGTAACTGGCAAATACCTTAGGGTGACCAAGGATGTGTTCGTACAAAACATTTGCCCAGAAGTAAATGGCACCTATACCTCAAGTGAGGGGTAAACACCACAAGAGGAGAGGAGGCTAAATGGGTGAAACAGGACATGAGCAAATGGAAACTTATTCAGGATTATTTGTTAGCAGTGAGGAAAGTGCATAGCTTCCCCAAGGGATGCTGTGAAAGCTCCACTCTGCTAAGGACATTTAAACCTCGACTGGACAAAACCGTGAAGGGCTGAAATAGTGTCCCTTGAAAGGGATGTGAGGGGCTGCAATAGGGTTTACTTGGCACTAATATTGTAGCATCCACTCTCTGATTAAGGAAGGCCAAGAGGGACAGAGAGGATGGTGGTTGGTGCCACATTCTGTACCCCCAGCAGGTGGCAGCAGGACACTAAACTAGGAGCAGAGTACACACCCACCCCTGCAGCCCGTCCTTCTCCTCAGAAAGCCACTGGCTTATGACAACTGTATTCCGGGAGCTAGGGTGGATGTGGTATGTATGACTCACGCTCTGCAAGACACTCAGCCTGTCTGCTTTACCAGAAAAGAGATAATCATGTTTTTCATTTCTCAATTTTCTTTCGGTGTGGCAATTTCGAGATGATTTTGTCGGAATTTCCCCTACTGTAGCCACAGCTCATGAGACTAGACTGGGGACCCATGTTCACTGAATTTTCCCTCTTGCTGCCAATGGGGAAAACGCAGTGAACACGGGTCCCTGAACCAGACAAAATATCTTGTCTATGAGCCAAATGCCAAGAGAGCCAAGGACAACTCTAATCCTTTATTTGCGTCTCTCAGCTCTTGGCTGTGCATGTCTCCCCCGGTCTCTGGACAGGCTATTCTGTGACTCAGAATTGAGTCCATTTGCCAGCGCGTCAGACTCCATCTGCAAGGGAGGACGAGAAGGCAGCTATTCAGAGGTCTGAAGGCGGGCACCAGGGAAATCAGACTCATTTGAGATTATGTCCCTACAAAGGGTGAAATCTAGAAGGAAAACTATATTGGCAAGAGGATTCTAGATTCCCTCCAAAGCGCTCAGTTTGTCCAGTCCTGCCCAGGTATGCCAGAATCCTGTTTTGGCCTGATGAGAATGATCCGTTCCCCAAGAGAAGGACAAACTTCACTCCATCATCCCTGTCTGCATTTTGAAAGTAAAGGGGCAAACTCTACTCCTGCCTTCCTGTGAAAGGATAACCCACCTTCAGCCATTCCCTCCACCCCAGTCAAAATATGTAAACCTTCCACCTCCCCAACCAAGATGATACCCCATCGTATTTCTCCACCTCCTTCACTCCCACACTCCTCAGTAAAGAACCACACCACTCCTCCTCAATGCACCTCAAGATGGGAACTCAGTGATTCTCCTTACTGCAACTCTCTCTACCAAAATGTAGAAATACTCTCTTCCACGTCCCTCTGCTTTGCTTTCCACTACCCTCTGCTTTGCCAAACTCAACCTCTGGTCCCACTGAACTCCCAAACCCTTTAATAGGTGTCCCCCAAGAATGGGAAATTCTCTCACTCACCTGACCTTCCGGCATCTCCACAGATTATTGCCCTGCTCCATTCTCCTCCCATACTCTGAGTCTGCACCCTTAATCTTCCTCCATGCCCATCCCAAGCCTGAGCCCAGGGTCCTGAACCAGAATAGACTCTAAGGAAGAGATGGGACCACCCAGATATCTCAAAACCTTGGAGCTCTCCCTCACCTCCTCAGGAGCATTGATAACGACTGTGTTGTACCCAAACTGGAGTGATCCAATGGCAGCGACAGCAACAGTAGTAACTAGGGAGCAGGTGATCGTCTGTGGAGAGAGAAAGGAATCCTGCAGTTAATTCTTTCCTGTTTTCCACATAACTTGACAGTCCCAATTCAAGAGTTCTGCAAAAGCCTATACCACACCAAGTGGTATTGGCAGGGACAAGGTTTCATTAAGTGCTTTCCACTCTGGAACAGAATGGATGCAATGCTCACCAATGGAGTGCACAGATACAATTTATTTATTTATTATTTATTTTGCAAATTTCTACCCCGCCCCTCCTGCAACGCAGCCCAGGGCGGCTTCCAACATTAAAACCATAAAATACAATAAAATCAGTACAAAACAATCAAAAAAAGAAAATGCTTAAAATATTAAATATTAAATATAAATATAACTTAACAGGGCTAGACCAAAAACCAAACACAAATGGGTGGGGGACTAAACACCCCCCTCCCCACCACCCCTCCCAAAGGCCTGGGCAAACAGCCAGGTCTTACAGTTCCACCGAAATGTTAAAAGGCTTGGGGCCAGGCGAGCTTCCTCCAGAAGGGAGTTCCACAGCCGCGGTCCCACCACCGAGAATGCCCTCTCCATCGTGGCCCCCCGTTTAACACGGGGGACCTCCAGGAGGGCACCCCCGGCAGACCGCAGGAGCCGCTCTGGGGCGCGAAGGGCGAGGCGGTCCCTAAGGTATGAGGGGCCGAGACCGTGTAGGGCTTTATAGATCATC